>QYTT01091327.1:63723-103750 GCA_006980735.1 Dasypogon diadema
TACCATTTTTCGTTTATATACCAGCGACAGTCAGAAGTAATCCAGTCACAGTTTACGGTCATTTTCAGTGCAATGACATGAAAAATTTTTGGAGTTTATTTCGAATGCAAAAATGTGTTTAACAATGACTTATGTGTTATATACTATAATTATTTTCACACCAATAAAAAGTAGTCATATCAGATTTAAAATTTCTAGAAGATCATTTTTAAGTAGAAAGGAATTAATGCAAATTGATCTGAATTTTAGTTCCGCACCTCCCAATAGTTGTGTGCATTATTTTAACTGGTTCACGGACTGTAAAGTATACATCCTGGAGCCGTGGGGGTTTTGCTACAATCCATGAAGTAGGGTGTGGGATATGGTTTGCTGCACTGCCATAGTTGGCACATTACTCATTGGCAAAAATTTGTTTTTATACCATTTCACCGCCTAAAGCATTCTGATGCGGAAATGTAACCTTCTAATAAAGGATGAACGCTTAACTTTCTAATGGTACAAAATAATCGATATCTTATTTAATAAAATTATAGAAATATTATCGTCTAAACGACGTTACTAATGTACTATCGAATTTTTCACCGAATCACAGCTCGATATTACGACACAATCAAGACACCAGTCGTTTCTGATTCGAAGGAAAGCCAATTTCTTAACTCTAGCTGTTGAACGTCTTTGCACAACATAAGCTCGATGAAAAAATTCAAAAATTACCAAGAACGTTCGTATAGACAGCGGGATTTATCAGAAAAGTTTGGTGTCTTGAATTGTCGTAAATTCGATCTGCGATTCGGTGAAAGCGAGTGTTTTGATTTTTTGTGTGTTGAAAATTATAATTATTTGTTTAAAATAATTTTTTGCAATTTTTAGTCTCTAACTAAATGTTTAGAAATTGTAATGAGAATAATTTATAAAAAAATGAAACCTCTACGTGGAACCATAGTAAATCCGTCCATTGTATTTTCATTTAAAATATGAAAAAATCTTCAATCATTCTCCTTATTCTCAGAACCGATTGTATTATTCCCAACGTATAACCAATCTGGTGATATTCAAACTAAAAAGGCTTGCCAGTTCTAGAATATTTCAACCGTAAACCTTGGGTGTAAGGTTGCAGGTGTGGTGATTTTTATAAAATTGTCAAAAGTAGTACTCGATTTGATGGTGTGCCTGTATTAAACTGAAAAAATGAAGAAAATTAGGTAGAATTTTTATATCTGCATACGTTCAACATCGAAAGCGGAAGTGTGGAAACATGGCCTGTTCGAGAACGCAGTACTGCGCAACTTTTGCAAAAACTACACGTGTAGTTAACTTATTGCCAGAGAGTTAACAATTTCCAAATTATTATTTCTTTTGTTCTCTACCATAGTTATTACGGAATTTTTGAAGTACAAATCAGTTATGTACAACTGTAGTATTTGCATAAGTTACGCAGTTCTGCGTTTTCGAACAGGCCCTCATACTTAGACTACTATTAGCAATGATAAAATATGTATTTATGTCTATAAAAATGTAAAAAAATTTATTACAAATTTATTTTAGAACGATTAAAGGACCTTTCACAAATCCAGCTCGGCCTGCTCCTATGCAGAAAAAACCACTGGTAACTCATAACGATTATGAAACTTCAGATCTTAAGAATGTTGATCCACAAAAACATTTTTTGATACAGAATGATATGCATGATAATGATAGAAGCAACCACAGAAGAAAAAATGACGGTGAAAATACATTCGGAGGAAAGCAAGTGCACACTGGGAGATCGTATCATACGTTTGTTGTTTTTTAACCTGCTTGTGTTAAATATTTTACATGAATTGTTTTTTCAGTGATTCTAAGGAAACTACAGAGAAGATTAAGCAGCTCTCTGAGTCTTCGCGAGGTTCTTATAATGCTGAAACGGTTGTTGTCATATTAAGTAAATAAAATATAGACTAAATTATAACTTTTTAGAATTCATATGTCAAAGAATCATCCAATACCTCATTAAACGAACAAGGAATTGGTAATTGCATATTATGTGGAAAAGTATCTAACAAAGTGTGCCAGCGATGTGGAGATTTCTACTGTTCTTTTGAATGCCAAAAAAGAGATTGGCCAAAACATAGATACATTTGTTTCCAGATGCCGTAAGTACTATGCTATTAGTGTAAAAAGAAGATACCGTAATTATTACTTGTAGAAATCTTGTGGCACCAAGCTCCAATATTGGTGTCGAATTGCCAGCCCAGGCACCAAATCTTACGAACTCTTTTAAATCAAACAGCCACGATGGAAGATCGACCCATCAGAATTTTAAACAAAATAATATTGAAAAAAAGCATCAGGATTCAAACAAACAATTCCAAAAGAACAATACGAACACTGAGGTCAAAAGTAACGATCAGCCCAAAAAACAAAATCAACAGTTTTCTGAGAAGAAAAGCACCACTCCAAAGGCAGAAGAACAAAAGCCACCAGTACAAGATCGAAAGCAAACAGCTATAGTTTCAGCTGAAGTGCCAAAGAGTGGCAGTACTGTTGCTTTGACCGCTTTTAGCAAGTCTAATTTAGTGTACATTCGATCTTTAGCAACAGAAGATAATCTGGATTACGTTAAAGGGCTGAATATTGTGAATAATGAATCGAAAAAGACAAAATTCATAGAAAAAATGCCTAAACGTGGAGATTTGCTGACAGCTGAATTTCAGGAAACAGGCTTTTATAGAGTCTTGGTCCTTAATGTGGAGAGTGCGGAGAAAATAACAGTTGTCTACATTGACTTTGGCAATATAGAAGAAAAGAAATTGTCAGAGTTAAAAGAGATAACCACTGCATGCGTCGGCTTGAAGCGTTACGCAATTCCTGTTCGTCTGAAAGGCGTACCTGATTTCCAACCTAATGATAAAATAATGGACTATCTGAATTCATACTTAGACGCAGCTGGAAAGGATCTAAAAATTGTATATGAAGATAAACAAGATAACATGGAAGTTGAGTTAATTGATATTTCAAGCAACGAAAATTTGAATAAAAAAATTTTGGAACTAAGAGATGTGAAGGTTCCGAAGGATTCTGAACCTCCTATTATGAATACGGTAAGTTATGATCAGTATTAGTACGACATATATGTATATCTTGTAATCCTGTCATACCTTGACATTTTTGCAGGATATTGAATTAAAACTACTTCCTGACGGAGAAAATATTCCTGTGTACGTTTTTGACAACTCACTTGTACAAACTGGATATATCTCGTGCATTCATGAAAAAGATATTTTGACATTGGAAGCATTTAACCAAGAGATTAAAGAATATGCTGAAAAAACAAATGAACCTTATACGCCAAGGTAAGTGAACTGATTATATAATTAGCTGTGGGAGTTTAAATACTTCGCATGTCTTTTACAATTAAATTTGAAATTAAACTAACGTTACCCACGCCGGTGCCCGAGCGGGCTGAGGTGCACGTCTATGGACTTCCTCCTCTGTGTTGTGGGTTCAAATCCTGCACAGAGCGCGGCGATATATTTGGGTACCAATGGTTGAGGCAATTCTACTGACAAGAATTGTACTTGCGAAGCCACCTGGATGTTGCACAGTAATTTCATGCAAAAAATTGCGGCTCAGTTGCAACATTTGTCAAGTTAATTTTTCAATCACCTCTTCCCTAATTTTTCTTCGCCTAAGCTATGCTGTGTGCATTATAGGGTTGTCCTCTGAGTTTAGGCAATACCTAAAAAAACATTGGGAGTTGTTTAAGAAAATATATGAAAATTTAATAATAAAGAGTAAATTTCTGTGTTAAGATTTGTGCTGTCAAGTGCCTTGCACTTTGCGATAAAATTGCGACAATTTGATAAAATAATATAAAAAAATATTTAGCTATGGAAAGTAGTGAAAAAAATAGAAAATATTGTAGAGTGTCATAATCATATGACATAAAGTTTTAGCCCAAAGCTGTTTTCTTATTTCAGACAGATTATACCCCAGCTTTACAATAATGTTTTCATCAAATGAAACAGTGCACGTTTTTCTCCAATTTCTGCTCAGCGATGCTTCGCTTGATAGCATCCAAATTCCTCACTCTGTGGAGTGTGCAGCAAAAATACTTCACGGTCTATTGTACTGCAACAATATTTTTCACAGTTTCCGTTGCGCTATTACCTTCATTGAAATAATACGCCATAATATGCCGAATATGCTATTTTGTCACTTCCACTTTAATTTTGAAAAAAAAAAACTTAAACCGACCTGCACAACAAAATTTTTTGCGCAAAGAAGAAGTGCAGAGACATGTCTTTATACGAAGTTGATGTAAGTACAATGCTTTACCTTCACTCCACTACGGCTGTTATTGCATACGATTGAAAATACTTCATTATTTATGGGATGACCCAATATTTATATCGGATTTTGGAATGGCAGAAGGGCTCCATGAAAAGATTATTGAGCCCTTTGCAAATGCTGCATCTTAAATTAAAATAGCTCTGACGTTAAATTTGTATCCACCCGTCTTTAAGCATTTATGGCAGATATCTCTTGATTTTTAAAATTACAGGAAACCAGTTTACATTTCTTATTTTTACAAACTTTTAGGAAATTCGTAAGACCTTGGAACATTTGAAATTCATACTTCTTAGAGATTACTTAATATGCTACACTAATTTTTTCGGTTTTGCTTACGGGTTTTAAATAGTTAGGGGATCCTTTGCGAAATATACACCTGGACCTTATATTACGCGTTGGATGCGTATCGCGTAAAAAACGTGTAAAAGTAAAGAATCGCTTAAAAACCTCTTAAAAGCGAGAATATCACGTAAAAAACTTGATAAAATCAGATCCAGGTGTAATTTCTCACTCTTATTTCTTATCAAAGTGCATCTCTTAATTATGGAAATTATTACATTATTGTTTGTAAGAAAAGAGAGTTCGCAATAACCGTAGGATCCAATTTATAGCAATTTTTCAAAGTTTTTAACTAACCATATTACAAAAGATCTCAAAATATAATAATAATCTAAAAATGAGTTATTTATAAATTCAGGGAAGGCGAATTGTGTCTTGTGAAATATGAAGAAGATGGCATTTGGTACCGTGCAGAATGTATTGAAGTTGTCGGTGATGGGCATCCATCAGTTCTTTTTATTGATTATGGCAACATAACAACATCCTCCATTGATAATATTCGAAAATATCCAAAAGATTTCAAGCAACCGTGCCTAACTAGTTCTTGTTTGATTGACGGTAAGTAATATATTCTGACAACTATTTAAAAATGTTGAATTATTTATTATATTTGATCAGGTTTACCGGAAAATATGGATGAAAAAATTGCAGCCCGACTGAAAGAATTATTTCCAATTAATGAAAAAGTTATTCTGGAAAAAGTAGTTTGTGTGAAAGAGGATGATATTAATATAATTTATATGTCTAAAGTTATTCAGAAACTTAAATCGGAAGAGCTAATACCCTAAATCATTCAGTATTTCATTACAATTGAAGTTCTTTTTTTCTTTTTTATCATTTAACAGCATTTAAAAATTCTTATATATTGTTCATCATCTTTCCATCATGTTTTAAACTGAATGCTTCAGAGCTTGATTTTTGTAAACATTATTTGCATGACGTTTTTTGAATTATTGTAATCAATGATTTGAAATGAAGATGTGATTTTAGATTCTAAGAAATAACAAATTGTTTTATCAAATGACTTTAATACGATCGGCTTTTAAATTTTTGTAAGCTAAAGTGAAAAATTCTAATATGATGCTTTAGTGTGTTTCTTCAACATTTGGATTTTAACTCATTCACATTTCACCGATAATAACTTCATTTTGACAATAAGGTATGAATTTTTATAGTTTTTTTTTTAAGTAGAATAAGAATATTTCATCGGATGTTTCTCAAAACAGCTTTCCGAAAATTTTACGTAGCTCATTTATTTGATTGGAAAAATTGCTGTAAGGTATCTTTACTTCAGTAAATTTGCATTGAAATTGTGATTGATACGTTGAAGTTTCGATATCGACCATCCAGAACATTTTAGCTTTAAGCCTTCTAATAATCTAGGGAAAAGAGAAACATAAAAGCACTTCTTGCACTCTTACTTGAACAAAATTAGAACTAGCGCTTTTATTAATACAGAACAAACACTAAGTAGGTATGTTACGAATAATTAAGGAAGCCACGACTATTATTAACTAAAATTATTTTTCTCAAATTTGAATTGCATTATCACCTTCCGTCCAGTTTTGATTTTGGTTCAAGCTCATTTTATTTACCAAACTATAAGATTCGAAAAGTAATTGGGACACAATTTAACGCTGTGCTTTTAAGAAGTTATCGTCTTAGATTATAGTACGCGGTCGTCGTGTTGTTCTTTAGATAGAAACATTTCTACTAATTCTGTGCGAAGCTCTTAAAATCTATTTGTTTTTCTGTGCTGTTGCAATACTAGCCTGTTTCTCGAACGTTGCACATTGATTACTGGCTTAACACCGACTTTTTTTTACTAAAAGTGCGCAATTGGACATAGACTTACTTAATAACTCATGTCATAAGTCCATGTGATTAACCATTGAGCATGAATGTGTCTAGCGATCTATCGTTTGCACATTTAACCAAACTAGTTTAAATTCCAATAAGTATGCCTGAATATTATATTATGCCGCATTCGAAAAAATGTGCGTTGCAATATACATGTACTACCAGTAATACAATATTACTACGAGTAACAAGAACATAAAAAGTATGGTGCGCACCCACGATTTCACATGAGCTATGGCGAATAGTGAAAACGCAAAGCTATCAAACGGGATTTGGAATCAAGAGCCTTTTTGTTATAAAAGACAATCGGATTCAATCCAAAAGCCAAAAAAAGTGCTTATGATTCTTTTTTGTCAATTCAATTCATTTATTTACATATAAGTGAGTGCATACTCTTTTTTACATTGTGTAAATTCAGTTTAAATGTTATATTTAATATAACATTTTTTTATTTATACCCTCAACACATTAGGGCCGAAGTTCAGAATTTCTGCTCTATTTTCTATTTCAAATTACATTTAAACCCAATTTGGAAATGGAATTCTCTGTATTCAATTCAATTCAATTTTGTATGGTCTTTATGGTCACAGCGTCAGAGGTTGTCACTGATGATATGACTTATAGTCATAGTATCAAGTAAGCAGTGGAGAATACGTGGAGTGTGGTCCGAACACAAAACACTTTACAGTTTACCCTGTAGAAGAAGCTTTATTTTCCCTCAAGATATTTTATTGTTTTATTTAGGTGTTCCGGCGCCTGCTTGCTGATCTGCAAGAAAAATGAAATGCGAGGCATGAGCACAGAGCTGAGTGGATTAACTAATAAAGACGAGGAGGAAATTATCTGCATCAGTTATTTAGCGATCTCGTGCATGTATTACTTTGAGCGTTATAGGGCATAAAGACAGCAGTAATAGTTACAAACACCATTTATGGCGCCATACGCCGTGTTAATGAGTCTCTGGGATATTTTTCTTATTTTTATAGAGAATAAATAATCAGGACTAACTTTGGTGAAAGTATTTGTAACAGTACTCAGTGAAAACAATTTTTATGCAAAAGTTATCGCATGTATTTATTGCCAATGTGAAATTAACTACTTAAACTTTAAATAACGACTTATATTTGCGTAAGCAAATATCACATTTGTTGTAATTTTCTTCAACTTCTATCAAGACATAGCGGCTGTCACCGGTGATTTGGCATCCTGGTGTTACTCTTTCTCCTCTGTGCTTTCGTTGTTGCTTTTCTGGACGTGACGTCCCCCTTGATCCTAGAAAAGGTCTATTATGCTTTCATTCAAAATATTTTTATTGGTCTTTGTATCGTTATTATGGGCTTCTCGAAGCATTCGAAATATTTCGATAAGTTTAAATGGATACAATCCTGTTTTTCTGAAACCTTGCCTAGCATTCTGTGCTGCTTTTATTCGAAGCTTTTTGTACAACTTCGATGAAGTTATTGAAATTTTTCCATTGGTATGGTTCCTTTTTTCGACTTTCTCTGCGCCAGTTCTACACACTATTATATGCATCGAATTATGTGGAAAAGTTGTAGAAACAATGCTGTTCTCCAAACACGAATCAAGCACCTTTGGAGAAAAATGTGAAGCAGGTTTGTCCCCTGTTAAAATTTTCTTGCATTTTCGTCCTTGACTTCCTGACTTCCATGTACTATATTGTGCGTCTGTAAGGCCTCCGGTAGGTCAATTTTCATACAGATTCCCCGCTTTGTACACAATGGAAGGCGGAAGAATTTCATCCGCCGTTAAAATGCAAAACATCATGGGTATTCCCACTTTGAAGTTATCTATCACACGTTCAATATGCTTGCGTTCTCTCAAATTAATAACATTTTTTGCTCCAGAATCGTAAGTAAAGTTTATCTCATCGAAATTAAAAACATTATTGGGAGATCTGTTCTGTGATTTTCCCTTAATGTTATCAAAAAAAGTTTAACACTTATTCGTGAGATACGGATGCTTCTGTTCTTGAAATATTTAATGCGAGCTTTTGAGTTAAGCTATTCCGAATAATAAAACGATACCTGGCAGATTATTTTTGAAAACTGCTACCATTTTGCTCTTATGCAAAACTCTAATATCCATTTTAGTGAGCTGATACGATCAATCTGCTAATTGAGGAGTTAAAGAACTTTACCTCCTCAATTGATTTATGACCTTCGTAGACATATCTTCTTTTTCTTTGATCAGTTCGGGGTGGCCACCTGTTTTTTTTCATGGGCTCTGAGCTTTATCGGAAGCACTCAGAAGATATTCAGCTTTATTTGAATACCGTAACGAAGAAATTTATTGAATGGTCCAACTATTTTGGATCAGAGTAGTACAGTAGGATCTTATGGCCGTTAATCACAAATTTTGATTTGCTACGGTTTTTTATTCAAAGTTTGTAAACATTTCGCTTATACGGAAATATTCTTATGTGCCTTTTGAGTATTCTGATATCATGAATTGATTGCAAGTGATATAGTTGGATTTGGTGTATATTTTACGCGAATTTAAATGATTGATCAAAGTACTTTTTACACCCACTTTTCACCCAAATATCAGTACTTCTTCCCTAAACATTAAAAAACTTATCAATAACTTATTGTGAATTTATATTAGCACTTGAATTTTACGACCTTCTAAACTTGTTCGTAATATCTGTAAAATAATCTTTACTCATGTTATTTGAGATAAATGTAATTTATTGCACCTTGCCTGCAAGCATTTATCGTTCTCCCCGAGAATAGTATCGTCGTTATTTTTCCAGGATTTATTACTGAAAAAGAACATGAATTTCGGTTTAGTAGAATAGTAACAATAACTGTGAATGTGACGTTTCTTTTAGAAAATGTAATAAGTTTTATATTATTTAAAATTTTTAATTTCGTGAATTTATTGAGTGATTAAATTGTGTAATATCGCAGGCAATATTTTTGTTGTCTGTTCTATTTATGACAGTTATTTTAAACGAGAAATAAATAAATTGCAAAAATTTCTGAAAGAAAGTTTATGGTGCTATCTATGTCCCAATAAACGGGGGATTATTGAAACTGTCTGATTTCTAAAATTTCTCTACTGATAAACTTTTTCGTGCTTTATTCTCTACAAATGTGTAGTGATTTCCTTGAAACTGGTTTGTGCACTCCAACTACCAGCCTGGCTGGTATAAAAACTTTACTGTTAATGTGCTCTTTTTAATTATACTAATAAAAAAATAATGTATAGTTGATACCGTTACTGTAATAATGTTCATACATATGTCTTCTACTTGTTACTATATTTTTTCCAAAAACTTCGGATCATATTTGTTTGTTTTTTTTTTTTTTTGAATTTAGTGAAATTTAGCGCAAAGGGTTAAAATTTTACCTCTGAAATACGCTTTCTGACTACTTCACTACTGAGACTTGCCTAAAAGCTACATACCCTTCAATAAACTATCAAAAACGATTAAAACGGGTCTCAAAAGGGCAGCAAAACTCTCGAAGATATTATTACGAGACGAATGTGTTCTATATTGAACTATTCCAAAACGAGTTATTAATCTTATCGCACTTGACTATAAAAAACGCCTCTCGCTTTCCCAAACCTGAAATCGTTTATTCACCGGTACGTGATTATTCCACTAAAAAAATGTTTTTGTAGGAATGGTGTGGTGAATTGGAGACGTGTAAGTAACCCCAAAAACAAAAGAGGTTAGAATAGGTAACAACAGAACTCGGAATAAGAAAGTGGAGGAGCTACTTCATCATTCTTTATCTTGTCAGGCTCTTTCTACTTCTTTTTGATAAATATGTACCCAGCCGTCCTTTCATTACAAAAATTTTTGAGAGATATATATATATATATCGCAGCTGTGACTGACAGTCGTATCAATTTTAAATTTACGGAGTTTTTTGACTGGGAGGGATTCTTAATTCTTTGCAAATCTTTTATTATTGAGAGTAAGTACCCTTACAAAAATATACCTGCCCAAAAGAACTTTTGAACATAAAAATAAAAAGGAAAAATCATCGTATAAGGTGCAGTTATTACATAAATGCATGATGGTATTGAAGAATCTTTTATACCATTTCCATTTACTTCTCCTCCCTGAGAGACAGAAAGAAATAGAGGTATGGTTTACTTATTAATTCTTAGTATATTATGAAAATGGTATGCAGACGATGTTCTATGCCTTTCACGTCCTACTGACAATGTTGATCTATTACAAAAAAAAGTCAACACCTGTCACAAAAGGTACTGAACAATTTCAGATTGATAATGTAATTGTGATATTACAATTCTAGTAAAACTTCTAAGTGTTGATGCGACTGCGTTTGATCACCACCCTCTCCTTTTAACAGCAGTAATCGGAGCTGTATGGTATTTAAATATTTTTGTAATTAATTACAATGACAAATACAATTCCTCGGAATTGTAATTAGAATTTTACAAGAACAAGTAGAATTTTACAAGAACAAGTTTTTTTTTCAATTCTGACTCAAAAACAATTTCCTGTCAATTCTTAGTAGGATTCTCTAAAACTTCCATGCCGTTTATCCTCTTGCAATGTGACTCCATATCTGCTAAGAAAATAACTGACTTAAAAAGTACACATTCACCGATTTCTTAGCAATATGCACCAAAAAATTTCTCAGAAACACAATTTACTTCGCTTATTGAAGTTATTTTTACTTTCCCATTTAACTTAAGAATGAACAGCTGAATTTTCTTGTGGGCACACATTACCTGAACAAAAAAATACTTATAGCACAAGGAAGAAAGGGAAAATAGTATTCTTAACAAAGGAGCATTGCTAAATAACGTGAAAGTAAAGTGTGCTCGCCTCGCGCGTTTTTCCTTGCCATTTTTTAACTTCGCATGCTGTTTGAATTCCAAGAATTAAATTGAGTTGTTCGATACAAATAAAATTCCATGGAATTTGGAATTGTTAAATAATTGAAAATTTTCAATTATAATCCCAAGAATTGTAATTAAGATATTTTCAATTACAATTCCATGAAATTGTATTTGGACTTGTAGTTCTAATTGAAAACTCACAGTTCTGGTCTGGCAGAACTTTCCAAAGGAGTTTAGACACTCGTCGGTATTATTATTGTAAATCTGGCCACGTAATGCTCCCACACAAACCTTGCCATTGCTAATGACATATTAAATTTTTCAAATTTAATGCTCTAATCGACACAACTGTTGAGTTAGTTAAATAAAATTTCTTTTCCACTTGAAAAGCTATTTTATTTTCAATTATTTAACCGGTCGCCGACATTTTAATCCGGCTGTGACAATCGGCGCTGAATTGTTTTTATGAAAATCTTTACTGCACTCTGTTTCAAATTATCTTAAATGACTTGAATGAATCTTCGCAGTATCGATCGATAAGCGTAAATCTTTCTGAAATCTCGACAACGCCGCATATCCTAAAGACGTATGTTGATCCTCTGCAGGTAACCATCCCGATCTAAAAGCCGTTCTACTAGTTTCAACCTCTTTCTGGAAATAACCATCCAGAAAAATTGTTGGCGCACTTTGATTGTCACTACCCAACGCTAAAATTAACTGTTGGTATGTAATAACTTCCTTCCTTTCAACTAAAGTTCCAACCCGCGTATATTTCCGACTACGAACATTTTTTACATTTCGTTTCTCCATCGCTTGAACCCAAAAAGAATTTTTTACTTCCAATTCCATCTTCACGAGTATCTAGAAACACTGCACCCAAAACTAAATTCGTTTGACCTTTCTTCGTAGATGAATCCATTCCCTTGACATCTAATGAGGTCTTATAACCATTGCCAGATGATATGTGCAATACTAATTCCAAATCACGTATATCGTTAGTGTTCTTACCAGATACAGAAAAAGGCGTCATTTTATAAGCAGGTAAAAATGGCCTTTGTCTTTAGTAGAATCATAATTGTCTCCACTTTATCCCGAGTAAGATCTATCTTCGAAACCATATTCCACAAAGATCTTTCAAAATTCCAAGTCAATCTTATAATAATTACGGAATTATGTCAAAAAAAATTATTTTCATAGCTTTTCCATTTTTTTTCTAATGAGTTGAGCACTCAGAATTCAAGTACGCTATGCGCGATAGTCACAAAACTCTCGTACATAAAACGCAACATTTAAAAAGTTGAACGATCGATAGCAACTGAATTTTCAAGGACCGGATTCTCGCTTAGTACCCCCACTACGACTCTTCTGTCCGTTGCGTTCACCCACAATTGAACTTATTTATGATCACCCCATATATATTCTATACTATTACAATCATTTATTGCTAGCAGACTAAACTCTGCGGTTTTTATTATATTTATGAAAAAGTTCCCATCGTTAGGTGTTGTTTATCGAAGCGGAAGAATTTCAAATAAAATAGTTTACAGAAATTAAAACTAGCGCAATGCCACTTATTTTATTTTTTTCTTTAATAGATTCTCAGAAATATGTGTGAATAGTAAACATAATGAAATATTGCGAATGAATACAGAAATGATTTGGTGCCTAGGTTTCATTACAATTAAAAACTAGTGAATATTATTGTCTTTCGAAATCAGGATCAAGCTTTGAAGCATATTTCTGTTTATTTAGGTTTCTGATGATATAATTACGATGAAAATTTTAGTACATTAAGTCAAACTTGTAGTATGTATGTAATAAAAAAGAAAAGTCAATCAAACGACTCCTGTATCCTAAAGAATAATTTAGTTTTATAAAGCAAAATATTAAATTTGTTATGAAGTAATTGTGGATTTTCTCTCCATTACTTTCTTTTTGTAATAAAATAAATGTGCATTTAATACATTACGTGTTTATCAGGCACAGATCATCAAGAAATCTTTAGGACACGCCAATTATTTGGGTGTAGTTAGAAATTAAAAATGAAAATCTTCATTACTGACTACTAGAACAAGTAGAGAGGCTAGAGAGTAAACGCCTTCGTATCGGCTCCAGTTGTTCTCCGCCAAAAAAGTCTCCAGTTTCAAGGAATATAAAGTGCAAAAGTGTTTTATATGGTGTCAAAGTGTCTTCGATGCTCGGCTGCTTTTTTGTCTATTCGGTTTCTTCTGGCATCTTTTTTTTCTACTTAGTTTTGTAATTGTTTTTGGCAAATAGCGAGTGCCTTTAAGTGGTTATGTCGAATAAGGGACAGAAAAGAGAGTGAAAAACATCATTGTCAGTCTCTGATGAGGGCAGTAACATTGTCACTCGGCGAACTGTCTACATCGAGAAGCTAGTGTTCTCCATTGAGGAGCGTCTTTTGAAGAGGTTTGACGATCTTATACAACAACTCGAGACCCGGGTGTTCAATTGTCAGATCTTCATGTATTCTCTTCAGCTAGTCCTACCTAACCAGGTACTTGAGTACTTCCAACATTGTTAACTCGCATTCTACCTACTTTAACACATTCAAAGATTTTTTTAAAAAGTAATCGCGACTAATCAGTAGATCTGCGAATCAAGAGTGGAAATTACCATCTCGTGTGTGAGCGATAACAGTCAGCGTCGATTAATACATAAAAAAATCAGCGAATCACTGAAGTTTTGTGCTGCGTGCAAGTTGGGAATACAAAATCAACCAAATTTATAAGCTCAGGAAGACAGGAAGGCGCATATTTGGAGTGCAGCGAATCATAAAATAGGAAGACGAAGGAATTTTTCGCCCTTCTGACATTCTTCATTCATTCCTCTTCAGGAATATCTTCCGTGGCATTGGCATCAATTTATTAAGGAATCAGCAATCGAGGCTATTAGTTGAGTAGAGTAGACTTGGTAAGCTAATTTTTCCTATATATTTTTTTATATAATAGAATGTAATCATGTTTTGTTATTAATGATCAAATTTTTGGTATACCTCCTGTAAAAATGTGTGATTGAATCAAGTTTGAAGTGAAACCTTTTTCTACAAACAGTGGAAATAACAATTTTTAGTGAATTCATGAATAAATACAATACTGGGAGTAAAAGGCGTCAAGAGAAACAGGATAAGGATTCGACTTCTGATTCTGAACAAGACGTTACTCAATTTCGCGATTTGTGAACTGTTGTCAGTGCGTCAGAAAATGAATTGTTCTTAAATATTATCAAATGTAAATTGAGCGGTAGTGCCTACAACGTTATTAAATATAAAGAATTCAATAATTGAAAAGAACTCAAATCTATTCTACTAGAACAATTCCTCGAACTCCGAACTTTAGCTCAAATTCAAACGGAGCTAGTGAATTGTAAGCAGAATTATCGCGAGAGTGTGAGATCATTTGTGAACAGGGTAGAAAAACTTCGATCAGATTTAAATGACGCATGTATTACCTCTGAAGGAAGCAAAAGCTGCCTCAGTTATAACTAATTTAAATTCAAAAACGGCCTTAAAAGCCTTTGTGCAAGAGTTATCCTCGTCCCTCAAGTTAATGGTCAAAGCGTGTCGCTTCGAAAAATTATGTGAAACCTTAAATCTTTGAGATATCTTCGTCGCAGAATAAAAGACCAAATTCAGTGCCACCTAGAAATCAATTAAAATGTTCGTATTGCCGTAAAATTGGGCACACAATTTCTACTTTTGTTATTTCAAACCCAATTCTAGTCTTCCGAAATTCAACCATTTCCAGTCTTCCAGAAACCAAAAGTCAAATAAGAATCCTCAAATATTCATAAAGAGCGAGTTGTAGTCTGCAGTTATTGTAAAAATCCCGGTCAACAAATCTGGGAATGCCGCAAAAGAGTTTATAATGAAGCTAAGAAAAAGCAAAATTCGTCAAGTATGGTATCTTCTCCTATTCAGAGAAACGAACAGAGGCCTAGAGTACAGCTGGATGTACAGCCAGAGCCAAAGCCCTCAAAGAAACAAAGAATTAAATCCTTTCAATATTTCTTCAATTCCTAAAATATAAATGTGGAAATATGTGGAATAAGGGTAAGGAATTCTTATGGGAAAGAAATTTTAAATTGTAGGAGTTTGGAACATTTTGGGACTTCACTACTGGAAAAATAAGATCGATCTGTTGCAGTGTCCTGCTCAAAATCTAGACATCAACATTATTAAAATAGAAGACGAAGCCTGCAAAAGAAGACCCCGAACAGTAGCAAAGCTTGAAAGGCGACTGTTAGACCAATGGCCTTAAATCAGGGATGTGCTGCTTCATGCTCTTGTCTTATCTCTGCCATGTCCATAAATAGTGTGGTATAGGTCGGCATTTAAAAGGATAATGCGTTCACTATTGAAGTTTGACTCGTTTGGTTCACGCATCCAGTAATTTTCAAGTAAGTTAAGTTGTAAAATTTAGTTTTATTTTGAAATCCATACCTATTTAGTTACTTAGGACTTCAAATTCACTCATTTCTAGTCCCTAGGATTTGGCGAATTCTGTTGCTATTACTTTTATAGCATGCTCTAGGACAGATGGCTTAATCCTTGTGCTCACCGAAAGCCTGGATTGCGCATCCTAAAGATGCTGCATTAAAACGATACTACACTGCGGAATATAGATAGAATGATCTGACTACGGATTTAGTAGTGAAACCAAAAAACGGTCCTAGGAAATTTATTGCATTCTATTTCTTTAGAAACTTGGCTTTAAAATATATAAAAAATTTTGGTATATTGTGGTTCATTATACACTGTTTCCTCTCAATTCATTTGATGGGTTGCAACTAAGCATTCAATGCTCGATAAACTCGATAGAGGATAGTAGAGTGCACATGAAACTTCAATTTTAATCCCCAATGCAGATGTTCTTAACTAATTTCTCGCAAAAACTTTTTAGTGCATATCTGATCTGGTTGCGATGCGATTGTATTAACGTACATAGCGTCTCGCTTGATTTAATTTGCGTCAATATTGTTTGAACAGCTTTTTTGTTTGTAACAGATGATAATAATGTTTTTCAAACTACCAAACGTAATCTGCCTCCAGCCATGTCAGTGACACTCTTCAGAATTATCTTGTTGGACTTACTTTTTTGCCAACGGGTCCGACTTAGTCCGATAGTTGGTGGTCGATTGATACTGAAGTCTGGTAACTTTCAAGTGTGATTTTTAGATAAGCAAGTAATCAATTTCATACAGACATTGCCAAATATTCGTATATCGTTTCCCTACAAGAGCTCTTGAAAGGAGGCAGTTTCCAGCACTTTTGCGGAGGATCATTAATTTCGAATGGATGGGTAATAACTGCTGCTCATTGCGTTTACGAAAAGTATTTGATTTTTGAATATGGTCGTTCTTGGATTAGTATTAAAATAAGTTAATTCGATTTACAGAAATGCTGCCAAGGTTGTTGCGGTTATTGGAGAAGAAAGTTTACTTAATAATAATGTGACCAAATATCCAGCAATACGATTTGTGCTGCACAATTATCATCCGTAAGTTTACCGTTCAGTTTTAATTCGATCTTTTTGATTTGCAAAAAAACTTCCGAGATATTTAAATTGTGAGAATTTATTTGTACACTCTTCTTGCACTATTCTGCCGCGATAAAATAGTGCGTTGTAAATTTTACTTCCAGAAACTATTGTTGCTCAGTAAGTGTAAGAGAAGCTTGCGATGTGGTTATTCATTCTTGAGTTGCTTTCCAAAAAATAATTGTTTTCAAAATTTACTTCAAAATGTATAAAACTATAAAAATCATATTATGAGAATGTCGCGTGAATAATGGAAGTAATTATGTTAAATGATGATCAAAATAGCTTTCCACTATGTGTATGTGAATATTGTCAGGCAAATTCCTTGAATCGATTGGCGAACGTAAAACTTGATTAAATATTTTGACAAGTGGTTGCTAAAGTTGCCAGTAGAGATGAAAATTTTATTATTTTTCACCGAAATTTATACCAAAGAAAATGCAAAAAGCTGTTTGAGATAATTTTATATTTATTGCGCTAAAAACTTTAGCTTTAAGGTAGCATTTACCTATGCATTTCGAGAGACACAAATGTTTTAGATAGTAATAAAAATTATAGCATTCTTAAGTTTCTAGAAATCAACTAAAAAAGCACTGTTTGAGAAGCTATGGTTGTGTTATATATAAACTTCGTTTGCTTGTTTGCTAAGGAATTTGCTGGTATGGCTGGTAAGTGTTGTGTTCTTGTATGTGGTGACGTGAAAATCTTACTTAGTTGACATAATTAGATAAATTATTTGATGGTCGTGGTACAGAATTTAGATTTGATTAAGTGTATTTAACTTTTGAAGCTTTGACGATCCAAAATTAACACAGGAAAAACCAAAACCTTCTAAACTACAAGCCATGAACTGGCCTTGAGCAAGAATATTGAACTCTTTTTTATGAACGCTTTAAGATAGTAGAAAGTGGTCCTATAAATTCAACGGACCACTTCCTGATATCTTAAAGCGTTCATAAAAAACGAGTTCAATATTCTTGCTCAAGGCCAGTTCATGGCTTGTAGTTTAGAAGGTTTTGGGAAAAACACAGCAATTGGAAAGGAGAGTGTGCGTGTGAGTTCTGAATTATCTTTTGCCTTTTTCGCCTTTTTAATACACTACAAAGGCAATTTTTGCGTATGGCTGCAATTTGTTAGCAACGACGAAAGCTACAAACCTCACACGCTCACACATATACATATACAAGAAAAAAATTTGCAAAAGTTGTAACATTTCTGGACATTTTTATGGAAAGTAAAAATTTTTACATAAGTTCCAGCAGAAATTAATTGCTTCATTTAACACTTTAGTAGCTCTTCTGAATAAGAGATTACGAAAAAGGACTTTATGGTGCAGTGATCAAAGGAAAATATTATTCATATGAATTTCATTTACATTCGCACGTGCAGCAGAAAATATTTTGGTCGAAACCTACTCCAGGAACTCGAAATATACATTACAACGACCGTCGAGAAAGGTATTTTCTGTACAAAACTATATTCACAGTCGAATCAGACGATAAGGTACACTATTTACAAATACGAAATAACGGAAACTCGGGGTGCTAAAAAAGTTTAACTGGATTAAGCCTTAAAAAGACGAATATAAAAACAAAATGGTTTTTTTCAGAACCACCACATATAGTAACTTACAAAGAGTAAATAAATGGACTTAAGCTAATTTGGCATTCAGGCGATGTAATGTTGTTCGTTCAGTAAGAAGAAAATTCGACAGAGTCTTCGATATCTTTTCACTTCGCCCATATCCTTTGGAGTGCCACCTTTCACTAAATTTGCATAATGCTTAAATAAATAATAATATATTAAGAAAAAATGGTGTGTGCATCACCCACATAAGCTCACGGTTGTTTCGTGCATGTCTTTGGTATTTTTAGCAATTTCTCATTAATTATATTTTTATTTTCAATGACAAACTACACACAAAATATCGCCTTGCTTCGCCTAACGTGTCGATTCCTCGCATCGAGAGCACTGCCAACACACGTACCTGCCCAGGCATAATATTTGATCCGAAATTGGACTTTATTTCTCATATTAATTACGATGTTTCCAAAAGTAACTACATGCTTGAATTAATTAAATCTTAGTCAAGAAGTTCTCTAACCTTCAAATTACCTAAAAAATTATATAACTTGTTTGTCAGGCCATTGCGCAAGTATGCTGCCATGCAGGAATTATTTTTCAGCTATTCGAGAAAAAGGGATGTGGTGCTACTTGTCCAAAAGATAGGATGACACAAGCGCAGATCCTTCGGTATCGCTGGGTCTATTTAGTTCCTTTGGGGCTGTCTTTCATGGGCTTCCCTGAGGGACTGGAATCTTTTCTACGCTGTCTACATTGGCTTTATCGGGTTCGCTAAGTGCCATTAGAATGACCCTTTGATCTTTCCTATTTTATCAAAAATGGGTCAAACTTGTCAATTTTATTTCATTGGAAAAGCGATGTTGAGTTGCCGACATATAATTCACGTACAGCAGCATTTGAATTTTAATATTACCTCTTCGGAACTGCAGGTAAAGTGTCCTTTAGGGTTAATAGCTGCATTTGAGAGTTACCTCTTTTTTGCACGTCGACTTCTCTAGGATTAACTACGGAAAGCATGAACCCATTAACTGCATGTGTTTAACAGTTTTTATTATGGAACTTTATTTTAACGCCTCCAAGGATATAGTATAGATTCGCCTCTATTTAGTGTCTTATCGTTTTTTGATTGTATTCTCAAAGATTATTAAACTATCTGATCTTGTTCTTCAGCAAAATGGTGTGTGCTTCACAGTTCACATACGTTAGAGCATCGTTAACATAAAAATTTAAACAAATTTAAGCAAATGTTCGATTTTTTGTAACTTCAGTAAATTAAATTTTAGAAGATATATTTACTGAATCCAGACAATTCGTAAATGCACGCATCAAAATGGCTCACAATCGGAGCTCTCCAAATATCAGTTATGCTGAAAATATTAACTGCCAATAGAAACGGTGTACCATCTTAATACTGACCACGACATTTGTTGCTTTACCTTGTTGATCGGCCGGCTATTGCGTTAGCGTTACATTTTGAATTTCGTTACAAAATTTTTCTGACTAGCTATAGAACAGTGTTTCCCAAAATGTGGTACGCATACCCCCTGGGGGACGTGAAAAGTTTGGTGAGGGTACGCACTGAACCGAGCTTTGTCCGCAGCTTACTTTTTTTTCGATTACAAACATAGAAAAGCTAGCATAGTGAGTTCTCCACCTTGTCAAGAGGAAGTATTCCGATTATAATGAACTTATTTGTTTTTTATCGAAAAAAGGGACAAAAGGTGCCTTCTTTAGAATTTTTCTCCACTTTGACACAGTCTAGCATCGCTTGTTTCCCTTCGTTTCACAGCTCACTCACATAAAAGTTTACTTTTTTTTATTTTTATTTCCAGTTTTAAAATAATGTATTAATAGTAATTTTATAAACTCCAGGCATTCTCTAAGAAATGACATTGCCCTAGTGGAAATAGATGTAGACAGGAAGGATGGTCTCACGAAACAACAATACATTCCTTTGCCTGCCGCGGGGCTGGTGTATCCTGATCATCCTGGTAGGTATTTTACAAGAAGCGATAAAAAATATTTTGACCATGAAACTAATTTGAATAGATTTTTGTCAGATATTGGGGTATGGTGCGAATAAATATGGTTACCGTCTTCTAAATGAGTTGCACATGGCAAACGTGTCCTTGATAACAAACAGAAAATGTGTTAAGCTTTTGGGCAAGATCATGGCACCGCACGAAGGTGACAACAGGATGTGTGCTGTTGGGAATGGAACAGATGCATGCCAGGTGAATCTAAATAACTCATGATACCATTGATGTCAGATTATATTATATTTAAACATTAGGGCGACTCTGGAGGACCGTTGATCTGCTCTGCAAATGGAAATCAGTTTTTATATGGATTGGTTTCACAAGGTTTAAATTGTGGCTTAGAGGATGTGCCGAGCATTTATGTGATTGTTGACAGATATTTGGAGTGGATAAGAAACACAACAGCATTGTAAAAATTAATTTTAAACAGTTTTAAATTCTATTTATTTAAATTTCGCTTTTTACATAAATTCTATTCATCGTTCATCCTCGACATGGTCTTTTAAATTTCTGGTTCCTGTTTCTGGAAGAGTTAGCATTAATAAACCGGCTACTAAAACGGAGCCACCGCATATAGTTGTTGGAATAAACCATGCCAAGAGACCCTATTAACGTTTAATGCTCAATTTTAGTAATTTTAATGTGTAACTTTTGAATTATAACTTACCAATACATCTACAATGTACGGGGCAACCATTGATCCAATATGGGCCATTGTTGAACTAGTTCCAAGAGCTGAATTCCTAATTTCTGTAGGGAAGAGTTCGGCTGTGAAGAGAGTCACTACGGAGTAGACGCCGCTAATTCCAAAACGTCCCATCATAGCTAATACAACCAGCCACACCTTTTGATCTTAAATAAAGAAATTGAGTATAGACATGAAAATAAGTAAATAATAGCGTAGTAAATAGCTGCCGTAGAATATATAGAACATTTACAGCGGGAATCCTGGATTCAAATGTTACTTATTTCATAGAACTAAATGTAGTTTAACTACACATACAGGCTTTATGCAGGAGGGTCTAACAAGTTTTACACTGAACCTATATCAGCACGTTATGTAAAATAATTCTGATCTTCGTCAATATCAACAACACGGGAAATAGAAGGATAATTTTGTAGGACAAAGGATGTTGAATTTATGCCTTTAATTTTAGAAATTTGGACAGTAAAGTGTATCTAGTTCTCACAGTTGCGGCTACATTGGGGAGTATTAGGTACCATTTGAAAGCTAAGGAAGTGTGATTTCCAACAAGCCCCATATCATTGTCCTGCGAAGTCCCGTCCAGGACTTCCATTGCCATTGACATTGTACACCAACGGTCCTGTGACTACTTTGTATACATTTTCTCCAAGGTTTCTGTCAATTAACTCATTCTTATCTGCGCAACTTACCTTCTGGCACTGCCAAAACACCAAGTAAAGATGCAGCAGCAATTGAAAATAAGACAGTAGCTGTTATTCGCCTTCCCATAAATTTCAGAAGTATCATAGGTAAAATATAACTTGGAATGTCGACGCAGCCTGTGATCGCCACATACAAATATCTATTTGCAGCTATATTGTCAGCATTAAGAGCTAAAAAAAATTTCAGTAAATATTTGTTGTAAATAAGTTGCAAATAGTATTTACCTGTCACGTAGTAGGATAGTGATGTAACACACCATATAAAGTAACAGGTGAATGCCATTCGTCTTATTTTCGAAGGTCCATACAATCCTCGAAGTTCTTTGAATGAAATTTTGATTCTGTGTAAAAGTGATGCACTTTTCTAATTGAAAAAATGATAACAGATAAGAGTTTTGAGTATAATTTAATACTGTTATAAATACCTCTTCTTCTTTCACGGTTTTACAATCTTGAGGACCGTCATATTTCTTTTTAAATACTACTTTGTAAGCAGCAGCGTTTTTGTCTTTACTTAGAAGCCATCGTGGTGATTCTGGTAAGAAGCTAATTTAGAAATGAATTACGATCAAGTGGATTTAGGAGCAGATACATATATATAAGGTACACATACATATATAAACCAAATTAACTAAGAATACACTTTAATAGTAATGTGGAACAAACGGGATGAAATTTCTTCGGATGGAGAATTTGATTAGAAGAAAAGAAAATGTCGGTGACTTAGGTGGGAAATTTCTGACGAATATTTTACCACTAATTTAAATGGTAGCTTTCATATGCAGTGGTGGTTATAACGTTGCATTGATCGTGAGGATCGTCGCAAAAAATTCAGCTGACAAGAAGTAACACAAAATGGTTTAATGTGGAATTAAACAAAGTCAACTGTTTTTATTATCCTTTGTCATCTCTTTGTATATGGGTTTTGTTTCAATAAGAAGTCATATTAGAGTAATAGAGGTTGGGATCATGAGAACTTCTTCCCTAAGCAGAAGTCTTAGCACCTTGCTACTGTCTTCATTGAAAGCTTTAAAACACGCGAAACTCGTCAAGGCTTGACACAATACTAATCGATAAACACTGGAGAAACTGATCTGCGTCAAAAATTTTTGTAGATGAGTACTATTCCGGAGCGTTTTAAAAAAGGCATTTTATCCATATCCATACTAATATTATAAATGCGAAAGTAACTCTGTCTGTCTGTTACGCCTTCACGCCTAAACCGCTGGACCTATTTTGATAAAATTTGGTACAGGAATAGATTAGACCTTGGAGAAAGACATAGGCTACCTTTTGTCGTGAAGAGGGTGAAATAGGGGATGAAAGTTTGTATGGGAGTCCAAACAAATCTATCTATGCTTACTATATTTATCGGAAAGATATACATGTTAAGGAAATGCACCCGAGACATGTGTTGAAAAGCGGAATACTTAAACATTTGCCGCCTAAATATATACGCGTCGCGAGCGCGAGACTCGCCATGCGCCATACACATAGTACGCGGCGGCGTCGCGGCGCAGATACGTGAGGGCAGACGAGTGTGCCGCATGCACGTGAATATTAAAATTTTGCGCTGCAAAAGTTCTTCCGGTTTTTTGATAGGTATTTTGCTTATTTTTATTATTTCGACGTATTATTTATGCTTCTGATATGCCTCGCAAACGCAAATCTAATCTAGCGCGTAGTTCTAGCAGAGCTCGAAGGATGGAAAAACAAAAACTGTAGTTTATAAAAATGTGTTAAAATAAGATATTTACAGTAAATCACAGCAGTTTGCAGTTAGTTAATAATTGTATTATTTGAAACATTAGTATCCTAAAATAAAAAAGGCTGCCCAAAGTAACTATTCCACGCGAACGAAGTCGCGGGCAAAAGCTAGTATTCTTTATATTAAAAAAGGAAATGTGACCGATCCTGATAACTATAGAGGTCTATCTTTTCCGGATTACGTAACTAAGATATTTACTGGTATTTTCATAGGTAGACTATCAAAGTAGGTTGAAGCAAATGATACTATTTACTCCCTATATGGAAGGCGTACGAAAGATGATTGCAGTATCCTTTAAATAACTTTCGAATAGCGAGATCAAAATTTGTAAAAAATTAGCCACTAATGCGGCTAAGTCGTTTCAAAGATATTTTTTTATTATAATTTTAAGTACATGTACTGATTGGTTTTTATAGAACTTCTCTTTGGGGAGATCTGAAGAATATAACTACCGAAAATGTAGAAAATTGCCATTACCTACCCCTCTTTTCTCCAATTTCATCCCCATTTAAACTTAATTTCAACAGAAGAAATTATTTTTACGGCGATAGTCTGGCCGTTCAAATTTAAAAAATTAGTTACAGTAACTAATAGATGAAAAATGTAGAAAATGAAGAAAAATATGTGTACATAGATTTTTCCTGATTTGAAATTTAAGTAAAAAGAAAACGTGTGACACAATATTTTCAATAAAAGTTGTCTTACTAGCAATTAAAGATGAGTAGAAATCCAGGGATTGTTAAAGCTAACTGAAGATACCGCCATGGGTGTATGAGGTATGCGGCCAAAGCTAGGAAAAGCATACCGACTGGATATGAAGCACTGAATGCGATGCTCATCCATGATCTGTGTTTGACACTAATATTTTCGGTTACTAGAATATAAAAATGAGAATATATATACTCAAATTCTAAAAATAATAAGGGAAATTTACATAGCGAAAAAGCTGAATAGAATAATCCGGATGCAGCAGCTCCCAGTCCCATTCGTCCAATTAAAAAAAGCACATACCAAGGAGATGTAGTGGTAATAATACTGCCTGCTATGTACACAGCTGATGACAGCATGAAAGTAGTTTTACGACCATACCTAAAAGGAATGTCTCAAGAATGAATTAAAAACATGATTTTATTTGAGAAATACTTGTCTGAGATAATTCCAAAAAAGGATGCTCCGATGAACTTTCCTATAGAAAGTAGAACTTGTGCAGACGTTCGCATTACGGCTTTGTCACAAACAAGGTCCCACTACAAAAAAATATCACTACAAAAAATTCAATTGCTTATTTAATTTTCTATAATACCTCTGGAACTATAGAAGTACCAATTTCGTCATATTCAAAAAAACTATTCTGACGATTTCTGCATGCAATTACGGGGGGTGTATCGTGGGATTTGGTATAGTCTAAGGCTTGTTCGTAGCTCATTTGACTAAGTTCGGAATAGTTCCAATCCCATATCGTGCATCCACGAGAATTCAGCCCAAATTCGGAAATATTTCTAATCTGTTCATTGGTCCAATTGGTTTCCTCAAATTCTTTTATTCCGCACCACATGTCGTTTGGAATGTGTGCAAGGAAGACGTAAGATGAAACGTGGAATCCATTCAATATGTTGGGTAATACGCATAAAAAGAATAATGTCCTGAAAAGCAAAAACACTGATAAATGCATGGTAGGAAGTAGTTATTGACATTTAAAACACTTATGGTGTGAGTGAGGTCGCTAAACTTTTCGTAAAAGAATTTTATTCGGGTGTGGTGGATAATAAGTATAGGAGATCAAGTAATTCTGGCCTACTCTCTCTCCTTCTCTCTCTCTCTTCTATGCTGTTTTGCCTCGAGGATGTAAAGGTGAAGACGGCTCGATGCACGAGTATCGTGCGTAAGGATTGATTTACTAGGAATTAAATCGGAGATTTTGTTGGAACAAGATCCATTATAGTAACTAAAAAAGAGCATCAGATAAGCGAAATTGCGTCGGCGCTCAAGAGAATCAATTGGAGTCTTACAACGCAGCAAAACCCCTATTTTGTAAATTTTATCGAAATTGTTAGAGCTATTTTCGAAAATATTGGTATAATAGTATAGTATATAATATAAATAATAAAATAAAATAATAATGATAAATATATAAAAAATATTGCTCGTTTAATAAGATAGGATGTAAAAATATAAATATATAAAATAATAAAATAAATATAGGAAAGGAATAGAAGATATTTTATAAAATATGAGGTATATTGATGGGATCATAGAATAGGTATAGTATCAGACCTCTTTCAAGCAGGTAGGTAGGTATGTACCTACTTGTCCTATCTTATTAAACAAGCAATATTTGTATATATATATATATGTATTTGTAATCACGATTTTGAAAACGGCTCTAACAATTTCGATAAAATTTACAATATAGGGGTTTACGGGGGCGAAAAATCAATTTAGCTAAGTTTCATGTCTGGGAAAATTCGTTTTTACCAGTAAACTGGGTCACCCAGGTACTATGCAGCAATAAGACTTAAGTTATGAAAAGTAGAAAACCTGGTCCTTAATGTGTTAAAGCGACAATGACCGGTTTTTATTGTGTATGGTGGCAGTAGGCAGAGAAATAATTTTCTTTTAAGCCACGAAGGCTACAAAAATCTACACAAAATTTTTGTATTGCAGTAATAAGGCCACAGAAAAAGGAGAAATATATAATAAACGTTTAGGGTCACTATCCGGCACAGCAACAGACCAAAACAGGAGGCACCGGCTGTAAATACCTAAGCCGAAAAGGATTTTGGGTGAAAAGATATAGATGGGTGAATAAAGACACTAAGTTTTTTTCAGGTTCTACAACGATCTAGAAAATGCAGTTTTGAGGAAAAGCCGGTTAAAAGTGCAAACACAGAAGATAGAACTTATAACTTTATGCTTAATCGGTAACATACGCCAGTAGCCGAGTAGGATGGGGTGCACGTCTGCAGATTTTTTCCTTTGTGGACGTAGGTTCGACTTCTGCATAGGACGCGGTGATGTATCTGGGTACCAGAGGCAATTCTACTGACGAGAATTATACTTGCAAAGCCACTGGGATGTCGCACAGTAAAACTTTCTTTTATGCCAAAAATTCTGGCTTACTTGCTGCAACATTTGTCAGATTAAAATTTCCCAATCTCCCCTTCCCTAGAATTTCCGTTGGATTAAGCTATGCTGTGTGCAACCTAGGGTTGACCCGTAAACTTAGGCGACACCACAAAAAAGGGTAGAAAGCGTAGCGTAATATGGAACCATATACTAGCACTAGCAAGCGAGAGGCAACATTCGAGCACACTCAGCCCGTGTACTGCTCCCTTAATAGACTAGTTCTGGGGGTAATAACAGTAAAACATTTGAATCACTAACAGTTTTGTAATATATGTTTATTTGGCACTTCATAGATGAGGAATTTATAACTTGTATTAATGTTTAATCAAATCAGAGTAAAAAACACTGTCTTGAAGAAACACAATTTTAGTCAAAGGAATGCACAAAAACAATACTAATCAATTTTTATCAGCATGATATAGCTTTTCTGAATACAGTTAAGCCTTTTCCATAAATACTAAACTCACTTCATAAACAATTCAACTCAGTTCATAAATGATTAATCCTCATCAATCAGATAAAATTATGCCACAAAAAACTTTCTGCGGCGAATAAATTCAAATCCATGAACAATTCAATTAAATCCATAAGTATACTTAAAAGGATAAAAATTAATTGGATAACAATTACATTTAGAAATCCATTTATTTTTACTTTTTCTTTAAATTTAAAATTAGTAAAGTGGTTTATCAAGTGGTGCAGTAGTAATTTCCATCACAATGTTTATCATGTAATTTACAATATTAGTTCTATTTATTTTACGAACACCGCATCATATCATAATATATAAAAATGAAACAGTTTTTCTTGTTTTTCCTTTTATCTTCGAAAAAGCTTGCCCTATAGTATCGAAAGTCGTATGCAATGATAAAAATAATAATAATTATGATAATCTCTTGAACAACATTTTCTTTTTGTGTAAATCGCAGCATTGTTCATTTTCTAAATGTAAAATTTCCTCCATAAGTTTCCGAAGAAATAAACAAAATTTGTATGAATTGCCATCACATTGTAATGAACAATGCCGTGTATTGTTCATGGCTGGTTTTAGAGTGCTGTGCTTCCACAAACTGTGGGAACAACAACATGAGTTCTGGGTTCACTTGTGAACGGAGTTGTTGTCGCTTTAAATGAAAATGAAAACCAGATTCTAAGGGCGGATCCAGAAGGGGGTCACGGGTGTGATGATTGGGGAGGTGGTACTTTTTTTGCAATAAAAAACCAAAAAACCAATTAATTTTGTTTCCAATTTTAGTAGAAATTATTATTGGTGCAAATATTACCCAAAAAGATCAATTCCAAATTAAATAATTACTCTGTAAAATAAGAAAACTATATATTTTAAGTTATTCAGCAACTATAAAAAAAGTCATTAAATCTGAGTTAAGAGAAATAAAGTGCAGTAAGGAGAAATTTTTCGAAATTCGTGGGGTTACTTATAGTTATTTGTAGATATTATAATAAAAATAGATGGAACGTTTTTGAACAAACGCATACTAGATATTGATACCAAAATATAACTCTCTCCCTCAAATTCAAAATAAGGTACTGAACTACATTTTTTTTCATTTAAGGCTAAAAAATATATAGATGTCTTTTTACATCTATCCTTTACAAACTCTATTTGATATTTTCCAGGCAAGGCCAACCCATTACACAATGAGAAAAAATTTCGATTTTGCTAAGTTAAAGTACTTTTTGAACGGTTTTAGTAATTTATATGGCTTGCCGAATTTTTAAAAATAAAATATATAAAAAAAAAATTAAAAAAAACTTTTATTTGCAAATGCGGTAAAATGTAGAGAACAATTTTTATCTGGTCCAGTAATTTTAAAGTGGATAACTCTTAAGTTCTCCATATGAAATTTAATAAAAGCCTGGGATACCGAAAGAATTTGGATCAAGTCAATACTTTTTGATGTTATCTTAGAAATTAATCATTGCATTTATGTTAGTCCAAATTTTTAATATTTCAATATAATTTTTTATATTCGTCTTGTCGTTGTATCTTTGTACCACATGCGTTTGGCAATGGCATCCCATGCTCATATTAAAGTTTTTATAGAACTTAATTAAAGTTACTGAACCATATAAAACTTATTCTCTACATTTTATTGCATTTAAAAATAAAAGCTATTTTAACAAATTTTTTATATATATTTTATTTTATTTCTTTTAGTCTTGATGTAATCATGAAATTTTTCATAACCTTCATGAGTACGTGGTAAAACTAAATACATTGGATTATGCAGCGTAGTATGTACCAAATTTAATACATCAATATAAGATTGTTATTATATGTTATGCAATCTTTCCATCTCAGCTAGCTTATTTTATTTTATCGGTTATAGTGCATTTTAAATAAAAGCGTGTCTTTATTTTGACTATAAGTAAAAATTTACTGTTAGTGTAGGGACTAACAAATGTCGCCGTGTACATTCAAATCAGCGACAATTTCGCAGGAGAAAGGTTCGAGCGACAAACCGCTTGATCCTTTTCTTCTGCAATCAAGATTTGTCGAAGAAATGAAGTTAGATACGTAAATCTTTCTATGAATGTGGACCAGATTGCTAAATTACTATGCCGATATATCGGGCCATTGCATCACCTGCAATTTTACGGCTAAAAACAAATTGGGCCGTTTGCACAGTAATTAATATTAAATATATGAAATTCAGTTGCTATTCTCGTTCCAAATTTAATGACTTTTCTTGATTTAATTAGGCTGATACATATCAAGAATATTATCATTTTCAGAGGAATTGCTAACTGTAAAGAGACAAATGGTTTGAAAATGTGTACTTTAGGTAAATTGATGTATCGATGATTTACTCACGTCGGTAGGCGAGTTGGTTGAGGCGCAACTCTAAGGATTTGTTCTTCTGTGGGAGCACGGTCGGGTCCTGTAAAGGATAGGTTGATATATGAGAGCTTTATTTCAATAGTGGTACAACTCCACTTTTTATGAAATTATAGTAAACCACATTTTTAGAATCACTAATGAGCATATTCTTTGTAATTTGCAGAACAGTTATATATAATTATTCTTTCATCTGTAAAGTGCATCGCAAATTTTGCTGATTAGTGAAACGTGGATGTGTGTTTAACTTTAGAGCTTTATATCTCCAAATGAAAAAAATGGATCTGTACCACGATTAAAATAAGGTCTTCATATCTACGTACCAGTGGTCGACCCAATATTAACTGAAAGGATTGTACTTGCGAAGCCATTGGGATGTTGCATAGTAAAATTCCATCCCAAGAATTGTGAATTGTGAACAGGTTAACATAATCCTCAACCTACTGTTCCTCAAAATTTCCTTCCGCCTAAGCTGTTCTGTGCGGATCATAGGGTTGTCCTCTAAGCTTAGACAATACCGTAAAAAATGTTAATAGTATTTTTACAAGATTGAAGCTCTTGCACAACTTAAGAAATAAAATGTTAAAAACAATTTATATTATTCCAGTTATTTAAAAAAATGTGTGGAGTATGTAATTAGGCTGGTGAGATTGGATGATGAAGCAGAAATAAACACATTGCCCAGATACTCTTCCTTCTAATGATGTCACTCCCATCTCTTTGAATCTCAAAGTTAGAGTTATAATTGTAACAATTTTTCATCAAATACGATTATACAATCATGAATCATGAATTATAAATGTAAAATAATAATATTAATCCAATAATCGCAAAAAAATTTGTAATAATCTAAATTTCGATGTGATGGCACTCCTATTAATTAATGGGGTCATTGTACATTTCACATATTTGTGTAATCAAATTAAAAAAAAGCCAAACATTTTTCATCGGATCACATATCGAAATTATGTCTGCAATTTTTCCGCAGCTGTTTTGCATTTGAAGTACGCATTATTTGTTGTTATTTATATCTGTTGCAAAACATATAAAAAAGAGCTTTGAGAATTTATGTATCTGATAAGTACTTCCACAAAACAATGATATATTTCCTGAAAAAGAACAATCTACTACTATCAGCACGTACATATTGGGAATTTTATGTGTGAACGTGATGAACTTGACAAGGCCATTGTGGAGCATGAACTTCACCCATAGACGAGGCTAATAATTCATCTTACATTGGAAGCGATCAATACCGCAGACTTAATAAATGCAGAGTGGAATACGTAATGAGCTTACCGTGGATAATTATGACGTGAATCGATCTGATATCTACTGCTTTACTACTTACTGATCTACGCTTGATATCATTCATCCATTCAACCGCGAGGTTATGTAACTCAATTTGAATTCAATTTGCACGTGAAAATTGTCGAGAGATTTTTGTGTCGTTGTTTATTTGGTTTACTGAGGAATTTTCAACGAATGCGAATTTTTGTGCTGTTTTTAATGAGAAAACATATTGTTCAGAACGGGAATTGCATGACGCATTAAAAAATTGATTTTTATGTAATGTGAGCACTCACTTCTTCAAAAATATTGATCATATAAAAAAGAGGAAATCACTGACTTTTTGGCAAAAACTGGAGTTTTAAGCCAATTATGGTTTTATGGCTATACCATAGCCATATAAAACCCAAGGTTTTGTACAGGGTGTTCGGGAATTTGTGTACTATATTTAAGGATTCGATAGTTGGGGTTAAAGATAGTAAAACATTGTATGGGACATAGGAGTGATTTTGTGATTTTGGATACTGGATATTTTGTCGCGATACGCCCGACTGAAATCGAAGAATAACTGGTAACAGTAACTACTTCGTAATAAGTAAAAACTACCTCCCAAACGTCACGTCCCGTAAGAATCATGAAACGCCGAGCTGAAAAAATGGACAATTTTTTCTTTTTCGTTTAAATTTCAAAGATTTCCCCCATAAAATGTCCCATTAACTGATGGTCTTTTTTATAATTGATTCAGAAACTCTAGAAAATGCTGAATATTGGAAAAATCAAGAGAAAACTACTTACCTTCAAGATATCAGGTATCTTCAAATGGATTTTATAGCATTGGTTAAGATGGAATGGTCCAATGATGGGCAAAATGAGCTTTTTAAGTTCCCATTTGGAAGATATTGTAATGGGTCCGATTTGTCGAATTGAAAATTTCGACATATCTTCACGTTCCGAGATCCCTTGAGTCCGAATCCATTGTTTGTAGAGGGATGTCTGTGCGTACGTATGTACGTAAGTTCGTGGACTTCTTTTTATCTCGAATATCTGCAGAATTAAAACTTATATCGACTTAGGACCAATTTCATTCGACGCATAATTGCATAATGAACTCCTGATAAGGTTTGCAAAACATTTGAATTGGCGGTTTTTTTTATAACAATTAAAGTTTCAAAAGCAAGACAAAGTGGCCAAATGGAAAGTTGACTTTTTTGAAGTTCTTTGTTAATTACATTAAGACAATAACATTCTTAACTTAGCTCTTATATGAACAAATTTGGATTTAATAATGGGATATCATTCCCAATTCCATTTGGTCACTAAGGAAAGTAGGTTTTGACTATAACTTTTCTAATTTCATAAATTACAAATTATCTGGGATACTTTCGACCGCCATCCGGCGGGATGTGCAATATTGTCTTTGTTGGACTTCCAAAGAAAGTATATATTTTTTTAAGATATTGTCTAAGCTCAGGGGACAACCCTATGATGCATACAGCACAGCTTAGGCAGAAGGAGATTTTAGGGAAGAGGAAATTGGGAAATAAACCTGACATATGTTGCAAGTGAGCCACAATTTTTAACACGAAATTACTCTGCAACATTCCAGTGGCTTCGCAAGTACAATTGCCTCAAACACTGCTATCAAGATATATCGCCGCGCCCTGTGCAGGATTTGAATCCACACCAACAGAGGAGAATATCTGAAGACCGCTCGATCATCGGCGTGGGTATTAATGTTTTTTTGCATGAATTTATTTTCTTGACTAAGGGTTTTTTAAAAGCACAAAAAAACTGATATGATCCAAATGGACCCCACCATACCGATAACGGCTTACTAATATTCTTATTCATAAATTTCTGAAGAAATTTTTTCTACATATAATCTCTATATATTAATACATTTCTTCCGGCGCAGTGGTAGTTTTTTATTCCTTGCTCGAAGCATTTTACAGGCGTTCCTTTGAGCTACTGAATTATAGCCTATTTCGCTTCATTCAGAAGAGGTTTTTTAAGCTCCGAAAAATTAGGGGCTAAGTCGGAAGGGTATGGTGGGTGGAAAAGTAATTCCGACCTTATTTCTCTGAGAGGTTCTGCTTTGCAGTCCTGACTCTATGCGGCCTTGCATTATGCCATTATCTTTTTGAATAAGCGGACGTGAATGAAACTATCTTGGAGGAATTTTAATCAATTGATCCCTCAACCGGCTGGTAAGCAGGCCTGAATAATATGCACCAATAATAATATTTTCGATGCAATAAAATAATATGCACCAATAATAATATTTTCGATGAAGCCAATAAGGATAATTCCTTTTGTGCCCCAAAATACCGTTATCATTACCTTTTTCAGTAATGGCACTATATTTGCTTCGAAGAGAGACAATTCATGGGGTATCTGCCACTTTTTAGATTATTAAACTACGTAATCCAGGCTTCATCTGTGGGATTTATTCTTCTCCAAAAATTATCAACATTTTGCTCCAGGATCTCGAGAAGTTGCTAACATTGAAGCACTGGTTCCAATTTGCCAATCTTCTGTTTAGGTGTCAACAACCGCGGCATCCATCTTTCTGAGATTTTGTTTACGCCAAACAGGGGTGCAGAATTTCATGAACAGTTCACAAGCTCATGTCAGTATTATTAGCTATTTTTTACAGTGATAAAAAACTCTGCACAGGATATATTTTTCTACGTACTCGAACGTCCATTTCTTTTCAAAATTTTTTTTCCTTCTTGCGCCATCTTTCCACAAGAAGGAAATAGAAATAAATTTACAGGCAAAGTAATAAAACCAGTATAATAAATAAGTTAGAAAATGTACACTGAATTTGTAATGAGTCACGGTTTTATATTCTGCTCATTGCAGTTAATTCAAGCTAGAACTAGAGCCACGGAGAAATAAATTCGTTTTTTCAGGAAAGGTAAACTAATCAACCAGTGAGAAAAATTTTGATTTTTCTGAGTTAAATTCTTCGTTGAACGATTTTACTAATTTATATTACGTGCCGAATTTTTTAAAATATATTTCTATTGATAACAGACGTAATTAAATGCTTTTATTGATTTTACGTAAAATATGTACGTGGTAAAAGGATTATTATCCACTGTCTAAGAATTGTCTCTAATTTGAATCTTGGCACTCCGTCCATTTATATTAAAACTTCAGTGGTTGAGACTAAAAATTGGATCCAACACCGAATAAACGAACGTAATTCGTTCGGAACTCGATTTTCTCATTGGACGGACGAACGGACAGACGGACATGCTTAAATCGATTTGTTTTCACATTCTGAGCACATGTATATAATTCGTTCTGCTCTAGCATTATTGGTTCTATGCGTTACAAAGGTTGGATTAAAACTATTAACTAATATACCCTATCTATCACATAGGGTATAAAAATTAACGCGGACGTACTCTGACAGTAACTGGCAGCTGACATGTATTATTTGCGGTGGTAAACTCCAAACGAACCTGTGAAATTACAATGCAAAATTAAATAATTAGCATAACTCGTTTATCGGCAATTTACTTGTTCCTAGTGTCATTTTATCTCAATTAAAAATTTCACTTACCTATTAACCGAGAGCTACTTCAATGCAATTTAAATGTGGGAATTAGTTCAAGATTACTTTCATTGAAATTGCCAAGTCGTTATCGAATCCGATACTGTGATTAACGTACTTATCTGAGCATTTTGTAGCCAACTTTGTAAAAATTATAGGGAATAGTTAAACTAATTGTACAAAAAACAAAATCCTTGCAATTATTCCAAATTCTTCTCATTTAATCAGTAGTGATCAGAGCAGGTTCAGAAAAATTTGACTCCATCTCGAATTATATAAGAGTCAGTTTTGATGAGAGATAGAACTTTATGTTAAAAGTCATGACCGAATGTCGTTAAATGAAACTCTTATCAAAAGGAAGTTGCTTTTTAGATATTTTTAGCGTCAGCTTAGGAAAAAATCAACATATGTTCAGTTGTAGATCAGAGATTAATCAATTGAATGAAGCAAGTCTAAAAACCCGCGTACTAAGTGAATCAAATTAATTTGCCAGACTTTAAACTCGCCAATTGGGGACTAATTTCTTTCATTATTGAAATCTCATGTAAACTTCCCCACCTAGTTCAGTTGTAAGATTAAGACGTCCAAGCAGCTGCAATGATTTTTAATAAATTTCTTATATGTATATCAAAATCAATTACTTCCTGATTAGTCGAGGGTATCTGATAGTTTCCTTTTTGCCAGTTTTGTCAAATAAATCCCATAAGCAACAATTATTTGGTTGAATGATCTCTCATGTGGTTCACTTGCCAAGGCTGAATGAAAAGTGAATATAACCGAAAAAGGTTGTTTACTTGACACTACATTTTTATTCAATGGTTTTCTTATGTTCGATATCCTGTGCATTACGATCACTAAATTTGACCCACTCTCCGTTATCCAATCGAGCTGAAATTTTGCACGCAGATTTAGTTCTGATGACAACACAATATAATATATCTAATGTCGTTCTATATTCAATATGGCGGACGCCCCAAAGTGGTGGCTTACCTTTTTCTTCACAACCCCCTTCACATGGGTATCAAATGAAAGGGTTTGACGAGTCGAATACGATAATCCACAGGACGTCATTCTAAATCCAATGGCGGGCATCCTACGATGGTGGATTACCTGATCCACCAAAAAATTATGAACTATTCTTCCAACCAATGTTAAGGTGTTTGTATGTGCAGCGAACTGAACGGCTGGGGGGTAGCTACAAATTCCATGCCGCTAACATATGACTATCCAAGTTGAGGTGAGTCGAGGACTGAATGGATCATGAGGGTAGTAAAAAATGTAATGTTGCTAACGTAGCAAGCTCGGGGCACAGGTCACACCCGTTTTATAAGAGTCTTACCTCTCTATCGAACCTCTAGGGGGGGCCTAACGTCACTTGTCGCTATTCTCATGGGAACAAATTATGAAAACAAACAATCCATAATAAAAAAAATGCAACACAATGCAAAAAACGGTTGGAGAAGGCACAGAAAAAATTATATTTCACAAAAAGAGCTGAAGAAACACCAGGAGCTCGTGATATTCGATTGCAACATCTGCAAGCTCTTAATGCTGATATGGCAACATTTAAAGAGGCAATTAATACATTTTACGAACGTATCTGTGAAATCTACACATAACACTGCTGGCATCCTGGCAATATTTCTGCAGTTATTCGATTCATGGCACAGCCAGAGCAGCGCCTATTATCAAGAGTGAAGAGTGAAGTACGTAAAGAACAAATCCGCTGTAGCTTTCGGCCAATATGGCTTCTGTGATGAATATAAGTGTGATTCAATACCTTGTATTAATATATAATAACTTGACCAGAAAGAAAATGGTGAAAGTATAGTTGGAGAATTCCAAGAGGCTTTACTTGTGGGCAAAGAAGTGGAAACACTTGCAATGAGTGCTTTGGATGACACTATAAAAGCTTAGCTCCATAGGTGTACTGTGAGGATTAATAAAGGTAAAAATGTAAACGTAAATCAAAATGATTAGATAAAGTGTGTTATGAACGCCAAATGGTTTTCTTTTTACAAATGTTGAAAATTATTCTGATCAGCTTATAATCACGAAGAGTAATTATTTCTACTTTTTAGTGCAATGTGGTTAAAAAACCCATTTAAAAAAAAAAAATTTTAAATTCATTTATTTTTATTAGGCGATGCCGTTGGTAACTTTGTCAGGCAATCTCTCAAGTCTGAGGTGATTAAATATTCTTAGATACCTGGCATTGATTTCGTTTGTGTAAATGTGTTCCATGACTCTAGTAGGTATTTATTTGCGTATACTATGTATCCTCCTAAGCAATTTTTAACGACCACTGTCGAACTATCTAACTTCTCACGCAGTTATGACGACATAATTTTTGCTGCGACTTTAACATTATCAAGTTGGCGCAGAATATCTGCAGCGCAGATATCAAACCTCACATGATTTCGCTACCTTCCTTAATACTGATACGCACTCACAGCTGGATCTTCAGTTGATTACTAATCTCCGAAGAGTCTTATTCCCCATAATCAGGTATCTCCTCCAAGTATACATGACTTCGACAATATGTTCATGTACTACAGTTTTCCTGTTGCTAACTGCAGATCATCTAATATTGTGGTCTTCCGTGACTACCGAACGATATATCCATGTTCCGGATTTCTGCTTTTGTGGTCGATGAGTGCTTTTTGTCGATGAGTTTGTTCCCTCGAAATCTCGTATAATTCCCACAAATGCTTGTTTGACTTATCTTGCCAATTCAGTCTAAGCCGAGCCGCATTCAAGCTCATATTTAGCTCTCCATAGCAGCAGACACAACTAGTGATCATTTTCTGCAACGTCTAATATGCATTCAGGTGTACCACAGGCTTTCATTCTCGAATCACTGCTTTTTACTACCTATATTAACTACCATTTCTAATGTTGTCAAAAACTCCTGATGCTGATGTATGTTGATGATGTCCAGTTCTGCATGACCAGGCCAATTGGCTTGGTTGAATTTCATGGCAACAGACTAACCGACGATTTGTGTTGAATTTATCAGTGGTCAATAGATAACAAACTTAGCTCGAATACGGTTAATTCAAATCACTTGATTATTGCTAAGCCTCCTATTGATTCTTCTGATCGCCCTTCCATCACGCTGGATAATAAGATTCCAATTCGCGTTGAAAAAGCGAAAAACCTGCGGATATGGCTTAATAACAACGTTACATGCTGCGATCATGTTAAAACAATTTCCTATCGTCCGTCTATCTTAGGTTGTCCATTGAACTGTTGCTTGTATTATAGTTTGTTGACTTTTCTTCATAAAGTAATTTATATTACTGTGCCGTTGTATCTGTAGAGAAACAAAGATATCTTGATTTGCTGCCTCCACTTTTTAATTCTTTAGTTGGCGAGCAATCCTATCTTGTTCAAACCCTTCGATTGTGGAATTCTCTTCTTGCGGATATCCAGCATCTAGGCTTCATCGGAATGTTTAAAAAACGCATGTTTGAGTTCCTAACGGCTTAGAGCCAGGCTCAAACTGATTGAGGCGCACGTCTGCAGATTTTCCTTTCTGTGGTCGTGGGCTCGAGATCTGCAAAGCGCGTGGTGATTTGTCTGGGTATCAGTGATTGACGGAATTCTATCAAGGAGAATTGCTATTATGAAGCCACTGGAATATTGTGCAGTAAAAATTTGATGCCAAAAATGATGTGGCGTACTTTCAACATTTGTGAAACAAATAGTATTTCACAGCTTGTAGATATTCAATGCGCTGATACTATTACTTAGTCAAACATGATCCTAACAACAGAACCTCCAGAGGGGGATCCCCCCAAAACCGTGGTTCAAAAGTACTTGGAAAAAAGCAAAAGTATTAACACGGAAAAATTGAATGATTATCATAACTCGTTTATCGGCAATTTACTTGTTCCTAGTGTCATTTTATCTCAATTAAAAATTTCACTTACCTACTAACCGAGAGCTACTTTAATGGAACTTAAATGTGGTTCAAGATCACTTTCATTGAAATTGCCAAGTCGTTATCGAATCCGAGACTGTGATTATCTTAGTACTTTGTAGACATTCTTGTAAAAATTACAGTGAATAGTTAAAATAAAAAACAAAATCCTTGCAATTATTGAAAATTCTTCTCATTTAATCGGAGCAGGTTCAGAAAAATTTGACTCCATTTCAAATTATATAAGGGTCAGTTTTGATGAGAGTTTCATGACCGAATGTCGTTAAATGAAAACTCTTATCAAAAGGAAGTTGCAACTTCAGATATTTTTAGCGTCAGCTTAGGAAAAAATCAATATATATTCAGTTATAGATCAGAGATTAATCAATTGAATGAAGCAAGTCTAGAAACTCACGTGTTAAGCGAATCAAATTGATTTGCCAGACTATAAATGCGCCAATTGAGGATTAATTTCTTTAATTATTGAAATCTCATGTAAACTTCCCCACCTAGTTCAGTTGTAAGTTTAAGACGTGCAAGCAGCTGCAATGATTTGTGATATATTTCTGATATGTATATCAAAATCAATTACTTCCTGATTATTCGATAAAATTTTCTTTTTGCCAATTTTGTCAATCAAATCTCATAAGCAGCAATTATTTGGTTGAATGATCTCTCATGTGGTTCACTTGCCAAGGCTGAATGAAAAAGTGTGCGTGTTTATTTTTGAACACGGCCGAGAAAGGCTATTTGCTTAACATCATATTTTTATTTATTTTAAATTAATCATAAAAAATTGTTTAGATTTTCTTTAAATGCGTCGTGTTGCAACAGTTGGTTAACACGTTCTCTGCCACGTGTACCGTATCTCTTACATGAGAATATCAGGAGTAACTTGTACGTATGTGAGAGAGTTACTCTCAGTGATTAAAGTCCGGCAGGGCACGTGTTAAACACAATTGGAAACTCGATTGCATTATGCATACGTTGAACTTTCCGGCAAATTTAATTTAAAACCGTTTAACTTTTGCACATCTTTAGATTTATATAATAAACTATAACAATAACTGTTACATCATCGTAGGTGTATGAAATACGAACTAAATGAGGAGTTTCCTTTGAAATTTATGGATCTAAAATCGAATTCTAAAAGTCTATGTGTTCTATTTCTTACTAGCGTTATCAAAGGATTGTTGCTAAAAATTAATAGTAGTCATTACAGAAAAACCTCAACTTTTTTGTGAAAGGCAGTGTAAATTGGAATTTAGAACACTCCAATTCTAAAAATGAACTAAAAACATTTTAGATTTGAATTTTGAAGAGTTCAGCGTTTCACGTTTCGTTGGATTAGACCAATTATGTTATATCCTAGATGTTGCGCAGAAAAGCATGTAATAAGTAAATAGTGAATAGTATCGAATTCTGGTATATTCGCAACTGACCTTCACATCTACAGGCCGTCATACTTCCCGAAAAAGTTTTAAAAAAATATATAATTATAAATGAATATGATGTGCGTTGGTTTCTGA
>QYTT01091327.1:103770-120002 GCA_006980735.1 Dasypogon diadema
TTATCTTAGTACTTTGTAGACATTCTTGTAAAAATTACAGTGAATAGTTAAAATAAAAAACAAAATCCTTGCAATTATTGAAAATTCTTCTCATTTAATCGGAGCAGGTTCAGAAAAATTTGACTCCATTTCAAATTATATAAGGGTCAGTTTTGATGAGAGTTTCATGACCGAATGTCGTTAAATGAAAACTCTTATCAAAAGGAAGTTGCAACTTCAGATATTTTTAGCGTCAGCTTAGGAAAAAATCAATATATATTCAGTTATAGATCAGAGATTAATCAATTGAATGAAGCAAGTCTAGAAACTCACGTGTTAAGCGAATCAAATTGATTTGCCAGACTATAAATGCGCCAATTGGGGACTAATTTCTTTAATTATTGAAATCTCATGTAAACTTCCCCACCTAGTTTAGTTGTAAGATTAAGACGTGCAACAGCTGCAATGATTTGTAATAAATTTCTTATATGTATATCAAAATCAATTACTTCCTGATTATTCGATAAAATTTTCTTTTTGCCAATTTTGTCAATCAAATCTCATAAGCAGCAATTATTTGGTTGAATGATCTCTTATGTGGTTCACTTGCCAAGGCTGAATGAAAAAGTGTGCGTGCTTATTTTTGAACACGGCCGAGAAAGGCTATTTGTTTAACATCTTTTTTTTATTTATTTTAAATTAATCATAAGAAATAGTTTAGATTTTCTTTAAATGCGTCGTGTTGCAACAGTTGGTTAACACGTTCTCTGCCACGTGTACCGTATCTCTTACATGAGAATATCAGGAGTAACTTGTACGTATGTGGGAGAAATGAACTAAAAACATTTTAGATTTGAATTTTGAAGAGTTCAGCGTTTCACGTTTCGTTGGTTTAGACCAATTATGTTATATCCTAGATGTTGCGCAGAAAAGCATGTAATAAGCAAATAGTGAATAGTATCGAATTCTGGTATATTCGCAACTGACCTTCACATCTACAGGCCGTCATACTTCCCGAAAAAGTTTTAAAAAAATATATAATTATAAATGAATATGATGTGCGTTGGTTTCTGACGAAGACTCCGATCAGTCTATTAAAATAATTTCATAATTATCAAATAAGTTCAACATTTCGAATACTCATGCGACTCTTCTTCAGGTGCTTTTTAAAGGAAAATTAACACTTTGAGTGTGGAGTCAGTCCCTGGAGACTGACATTTAAAATCTTTCTCAGTACAAATGCATTTTAGAACGTAATTCTCCCAGGAAAGCTGTTATGCTACTTGTAGCACGCAACGTGCTAATAAAACATTTTCATGCCTCTGTAAGAGTAATTAAAACCAATAAAATGGTTAAGTGACCCTTTTTGTGTCCTGCAACGTTTTTCTTCAATGGTTTTTTCGTAAATGTACAATTACTGAGTATTGCTTTAAGGGATTATATGACCTTGAGGTAAAACCTGCAGGTCGCTTTGATCAGTAAATGAACCATTTCCGGTGTCAAAAATAGAATATTGGATTAAGAATATTAAGTTGACCTTAAAGTTACCTCTAATATGTTGTCCCATTTTGAGCAGTTAGTTTAAGCGAGAGCAAATAAGATGGTGTAGAAAAGGAAACAAAGTTGGACTATTTTTTAAAAAGCTTTTATTTAATTTACTGTGTCTGTAAGCATGTATCATCAAAATCTTTTAATACAAAAACAAGCTACTTCCACATATCCGATCAACTCAAAATTGGCAGGCATATATGGTTCCGGTGACAATGTATCTTTACAAATTTACACAAAAAAATTCAAGATGGCAACGCCAATATGGCAGATGAAGTTTGTCATTAATGGTTCGATTCAACTCAAAATCGAATCGAGTTTTCGAAGTTGCGGGTTGCGAATTTTTAGTCAGAATTTAGAAATTCGAAATGCCAATATGGCAGACGGGCCTTCTCATTTATGGCCCAATATATATCTTGCGGTTTTCGGGGATGTGAATTATGAATTTTTTGTCCAAATTTATAAATTCAAATTGGCTACACCAATGTAACGGACGAATTGTGTCATTTATGGTCTGATTCGACTTAAAAGCAAAATCTGGTGGCCACAAATTAAAAATTTTTGATCAAAATCCGCCTAAAGCAATACAGTTTCGCCGAAAAAAACCCTAAGCTGAGCGTGAATAGTACGCAAGATATAAAGCTGCACCGCAGATCTCGCAGTAGTTTATTAAGGTTACAATTCTTTGCTAATGACACCTTCTAAAGGAGTTGTCCGATTTGGCTCATTTTCTACCAGAATTTTCACATTTTACTAGAGTATTGGTGTGCCGAATTTTAGTTATCTACCTCGAAGCATTTTCGTTTTAAAGAAAAAAAGCGATTTTTACTTGATATAGCCTAAGTTTATAGTTTCATGTGGAGTTGTCCAAATTGGCCGTAGCTTTCGTATTTGGTTTTTAATTTTTAATAAGGCACCTATCAACCAAATTCCAATTCTCTAGCTTAAATCGTTCTCAAGATAGCGCATGGACAAACAGACGGACGGCAAGACAAGACAGGCAAACAGACGAACAGACAGACCGGCATTTTTTCGCTCCCGTTAATGACAATATGGTTTATTACCGTCTAACATGAATATTTTCGTGAGTTACAAACGTTTACTCAAAGCTATAATACGTACATCTAGTAGGGTATAAAAATGTTTCCGCCATATTGGATGCGCCGTCATGGCGCTTGATAAAATAGTACTTCTCATATTTCAGAGAAATTATTTTTAATTGTATTGTATTCCTTTTCAAGGAATATGAAAACAAAAAACATCAATGCGCCTGAAGAAATTTCCTCCACTGTAGATCACTGGTAGTCTTATCTATTAAAAAATAATTAAGTAACTTTATTGAGCATTTTTCGTTCAATCTGGAAATTTATTAACCATTTCGCGACCATGTACAGGCACAAAATTATCATAGGAAGGGACATTTTTGTATGGAACTCAAAGTATTATAACTTTTATCTAGCAGAAGTTTTCTTACTATTGCTGTGGGTTATAATTTCTGAGTTTAAAATCAAGTAAAATTAAAATGCAGCTAGCAAGTATTCCGGTAAAATTAATATCATCCAGATATATAAGAATGTTATTAATTTAAATATTTCACTTATAGTAATTACAATAAAGCTAAAAGACTTGAATTAGATTAACTCCGTACTTCTGTTAAATTGGCTCTGGAAGTTTGTACATAATTTAAAAGTTTTAAATCGAAATTAGACAAATTAGGTTAGCAGGTAAAAAGGCACAACAGACACCTGAGTTTATTTACTACGCCATTTACGTGTTCACTTATTTTCCAGTTGTTATTTTTCGGAATTCCATTTTCAAGTCAACATATCATAGCAAGATCACAAATAAGCTCAAATTTATTAGTGTCAAATCAGCATATTAGTTTGTGTTAACAATTTTCGCAGTCACATAAATTAATTGTTGGAGGAAGGTAGAATTAGTATGATACAATTAGATATTTAGCGCATTTAAAAATGGCATGTGCTTTCGATAGTAAAGGTCAATAGATAATGATCCTATGAAGAGGTACCCAGACGAAAATTTACATATTTCATTTGTATTCCGGAAGAATGTAATTATATTGTTCCTATAATTGACGAATTACATCAATTGTATATAATTGATACAATTTCCCACCTAGAATAAAGCGTAGTTCCAGTTACAAAAACAACAAAAGATAAAAAAAACTGTGGGGTTTTAGTAGTTTTCTTAACATCTGTTATTTAAATAATATTGAAATATTAGTGTCGAAATGCACCCATGAGGAATAAGAGTTCGTATTATGATTGATCACCTCGTTTTCCAATTTTTTAAACAATATTAGATTTTTATCAGCTAAGGCTGATTATACACTGCCTGAGGCAAAGACAAGATAAGACAAAACACGCAAAGACAGATAACAAACATGTCTTATATCATTCTACATAAAAGCAATCAGAAAAAGACAAAATGTCTTATCTGGCAGAAAACTATTCTGATATAAATTAAAAAAGACAAAAACAGAAGACATTTCATAATTTCTTTTCATTTCATTTAAGTCGTCGGATACGGATTCAAGCGATGAAATGGTTGTAGTGGATGGATTCATTTATGACATAACTAACTTGACAATTTACTTTTTTCCTCAAAACGGGACATCTACTAATTTTAGATAATAATACGTTTCTTCAAGAAAAAGCCTATCTCCCCATAGTTTTTATCTATTAATCCCATCAGATATTAATCCAGGTCTAGTGATACAATTATTTTTTCATGTTTTTTTTAATTACATATATATAGGTTTTTATGTTTTTCTGATTTTAAATGTTGCTCTATATCACTGGCACCACCATGGGCTAAATTAAATTCTATACGACAGCTTTCACATCTGATGGAATACTTCTAAACGGATATTTAGTTTGTAAATTAACATTAGAAGTTCACTTGCATTTAGGCATTGTTAAAATGAAGGGTTCACGTATACAAAATTTAAATCTATTATAATAAAATAAATAATAATAATTAATAGTCGAAAAAGATGCGCGAGCTGTTTACGCGTTTACTGACTCAAAACCAATTCTGGACACAATGAGCTTCCTTGTCTTGAATTAACGCATTTATAAGAGTTTGCTAAGAGGCTAAGTTATCTAGGGGTGCAGCTAGTTGTACTTTACTCTTTTACAATTACTCTGCCTTTATTCACACTTCTTATTCACTAACATTTTATGCAAATTACTTAACTAAATATAATTACCAATTCTTAACTATTTTCCCAGGTCTTTTGAAAATTTTCTCATGAAATTTCTCTGTTGTATGATGGATGACAAGACTTATTGTAAGGGCGATTTTGGCCAGATTCCAGAACAGGAGTACTACGTTTCGGTGATTCGAGGGGATGTTCCAGTAAGATTTAAAGTTCGCAAAACATCAAAATTTCCAGCAAAATATTTGGTATGGCAAACCATTTGCACTTGTGGCGGGAAGTCTGCACCTTTCATTTGTACAGGTGCTATGAATATCAAAATATATATTACACAATGCCTTAAGGAACGATTCCAATCCAAGTCTACGTCTTCGTCTCCGTTTTGTTATAACAATTTGTGACGTCAGACCGAGACGAGCATCAAGCATGTTCGTTCCAATTGGCTTGCTTTGCTTGATTTTTGACATTTCGTTCATCTTTTCATGGTTAAGACTAATGTGCCTATTAGGCAGAAATTGATGGAAATTACACATTATTTTTGTTCCGAATCGTTTGATTTTAATTGTAAAAGCTATTAGCCTATGGTAGATTATAAATAATACAAAAGAATATGCGTTTTTTTAAATAAAACCTATCCATAATTTGCGTGAAGTCAACTCAAAGGTTAACTTGATGAAGTGTTATACAAACTAGCCAAGCTCCAAGTTGTCTCGGTCTGACGTCACAAATTTGTATAACGAGATGAAGACGAAGACTTGGATTGGAATCGGCCCTAAGAAATGACTACTGCCTGTTATAAAATCCTATAACATTCCCGTGCTCTTCTAGCCTGACTTGGCAACCTGTCACTGCAGCAAAGATTCTCTGCGGTTTTATTCTAGCAATTTTGTAAACGTCGTGCTCCAAGAAGTGAACCCCCCTAATTGTCCAGAGCTTCAACCAATAGAATAATATTGGGATCATATAAAACGGAAATTTAGAAAATCGAAAAAAGAACTACCGATATCAAGATCTTCAAAAAAAAGTGTATGAATGCCGAGAAATCCATCAATCTAGTCACTAGTGGTCCAGTTACTAATGAAAAGACTAAAAACAAAGGCAAACAATTTTTATAACTTATTTCCTTCGTGACTTTTAATTTCAAAAAGTGCGCTTTTAATTAGCTATAAGAGTTTGTTGGTAGATTTTTTTTGAGAAAGTCTTTACGATAATTTTTATACACTTCTTAGAGTATCATTTGCTTTTTTTCACCTTGTCTAAAGTGGAAAATTAAGCGCGATAGAAAAAGTATAAAGCAAAAGAAAAATCTATGCCACTTCTGAGCTGGAGATTTCAACGATATGCTATACGATATTTATGTATCTTATTACTGTTATGTAAAAAAGCTTGAATTTATAACAAACTTCAAAATTTTAACTATAACTTTATAGTACTGACTTATTTAAATTCGGCAAGATGTATTTGGAGTATTGAAGTTATTCCTTTAGTAATTTTGCACAGTTCTACTATTTATAAACTGCATGACATTTTATTGTCCACTGCACCAAAGGTAAATAATAGCTCTGTTCAAAATATGACTAGAACAGGTCCCGGTCTGACCTTTCCGACTCCCAAGCGTTTATTGTAGGACCAGCACTTGCAGAAAACTTACTCAGGTGCATTTATTATAAAACCTGGTCTTGGAGAAATGAGACCAGAACTTAGGACCATTTTTTGGTGGAATAAGACTTTGACAGCAGGTGACATTTCCAGATTTTGTTGTTTACCGTTAAAAAAGAATTGCCGTTTTTATCCGTTTTGAGAAGTGATTTTGATTTATTTAAGCATTTTCGTGACGTTAAAGTTTAAAAAAGCTAGTCTCAGTGGATACGCCTCTCGTAATTGCAGAAAATGTGGAAATTTGAAAGTGGTAATTTCAGGCTTTGAATTTCAAGTGGGTGTTTAATATAAAAAAGCAGCTTTTGTTACAATTCGGCTGAAATAATAACAAAATAGCTTTACTTCCGCTAAATACCTTTCGTATAGTGCAAGTAAAGAAGTGTTTTTAAATATCGAGTCCTGGGCCTTAACAATCCGCCATATTGGTAGGGGAAACAAGAAGTATGTAATCTGCCCAGAACATATGTCGAACAGAGCTAAAATCGAGAAGAAAGCCGATTTTAAATCGGCGATCACGATTTCTTACGATTACCGTTTCGCGCCTTCACTCACTTGATTGTGTGAGTGTATAAAATTAAATTGACAAATTCTCCCTATTCCAAAACCCCCACTTCCACTTGCTTCTTTATTCATAGAAGAATGAAGCTGCGATTCGGCTCAGGTTCTTCTCTGACAAGAAGATTTTTACTATTGATGCTAAAGTGGACCGAAGAAACGACCGTTGGTTTGCCCATGACGTTAGGGATGTCCCAGTAGTAGCCAGGATCAAGTTTTGCGCCAATGTTCATGTGCTTAGCGTCGTATCGAGTGAGGATGACGGGGATAGAAACCCTGGCCGACGGAAGGCCGTATACCTTCCAGTAGCATGGCGTTCCAGCTCACATGAGCCTCAAAAGAAAAGCATTTTGACCATTTTTTGTATGTAAGTGGATCTCTAGTTAATGATTTGTCTATGCCTGCTAGAAATGCTCGATAAAGGCTTTATAAGTGTGTTAGTATTTCTTGATTTTTAAAGGCATTAATGTTAATCCTTATAAACTTTTGCAGAAGCTAGTTACTAATTTGATATTTTTATCCTCTGCTGCCCGTCTTATTCAAAGCTTTTTACTGGAAACATATTAGTAGGTTAAAGTTAACGACTCTGTTGGAGATCTATTCAACTGTACTAAAATTAATCCTGGTAAAGGACCAAAATGGCTTCCCTGAGGTACTCCTGATGAAGTGAGAAATAATTTCGATGTCCCACTTTGTATGCAGACTGATTATTTTCTACCCTTTACATAAGAAGATATCCACTGAAGAAGAGTAGAATGAATGTCTATGTTATGGTATTTTTTAATAACAAGTTAATATCAATTTTTTAAAAGCCTAACAAAAATCTGTATAAATTACATCAACCTGTAAGCCGGTCTCTAAAGTTGGACTTGTTCGAGATAGGACCGGAAATTGCGGAGACTTTAAAGAAGATGGACTGGATTCTAATGGAGGCACATTTTCCATTTTAGAGGGATTTTGGACCGTGAGTAATCGCATGGACACGAAAGCAGGCCCCGATGGAAAAGATAGTGTCCTATAGGGTGGGCGGATGGTCATAAGCAGCTTTGCATCATTTAAACCTTCGGTACTTGATGAAATATATCCGGTCTTACCACAGTGGGGTAAAGAGGCCATTGCATCGCGGCTTCAGAGAATATTTATCTATCTTGCGACACTTTATATACCTGTAAAGTGGAGGGACACTAAGTTCATCTTTCTATCGAAGCCAGGGTCAAGGAATTACACAGAGGCGAAATCCTTCAGGCCGGTCAGCCTGGAATTTGAACCACTTAGGCCTTTAGGATCTAAGGTCAACGTTTCTAGGGAGGCAAAACTCCTGTGTATATACCCGGATTCAAGGCTGATTTGGAAATAATATGTTGAAGAAAAGATCAGAAAAGCAAAATTGGTGCTGCATCAGTGCAGGAGAGTGCGCGGTTTAAGATGGGATATCTCGACCAGAACAGCACACTGGATATATGCAATGCTGGTCAAATTATGCTAATATTTTCTGCGGTAGGAGATGCTGAGGTGATGCGCCACGGTTTACCAGGAACAGCTATAATTTCTGAAGAAAATTCTAATAAATTAATTCGTGTTTAAATTATTTCAAATTCGTGGTAGTACTTTGTTGTTTTCACAAATAAAAAGTTATAAAATCTGATTTTAAAATTTTGTTATGATGTTAATGTACTTTACACTATAAGCGATTATGAAGTAATAGGTGCTCCACAAAATTTTACTGTGCTAAATAAGCGCACAAAATTATCACCAAAAGCAATATATGTAGTTAAGATTTGACGCAGTAGTGAAGTAATTGATGCTGAAATCAGCGCAATTTCTCTTCGTACTACTCCTTGGCTTTAAAATGAAAATGTTTTTTGGTCACTGAACTTGTCTGGCTAGTGGGCTTATCATGAAATTCAACAAATATTGGTTGAAGTGATATTTCTAAAAATTGACAAACTCTTAATCCTAACACATGGAGCACTTCCCAAATAAAAATGTATATGGTAGCAAAGTAATAATAAAAAAAAGGCCTGATAAGGTAAAGAAAATAAAGGGGGCAATAGAAAAATAAAGCCTAGCTACCTTGAAATGCAGAAAGATTGACATTTGCGACATTCTCTGCTCTCATGTTCCAATTGTTCTCGTTTCAAGCTTTGATTACAGGACACCATATCGCCGTTGTTATCAGAGTTAATTTAAGTCTACATAAAACATGGGATGAATGTAGAGTTTTACACTTTCTTAGGATTGTAAAAATATTTTGCAAATTAGCAAACCTGAGCTGATTAGCGCGATTTGTTTTTAGCTTCATTTAATTGCATCAAGATTTTGTGTAAAATAAAAGCAGAGTAGCAACTGCATCTGTAAATTGTACTCCCAGTAATAAAAAAAACGTTGAATTTTCACCATATAAAAGTGTGCCAGATCTTTTTCGGAATGCGCTCAATGTAAAATATTTTTCAAGATATTGTTGTAATATGTTATATAACGAATAACAACTGAATTTGGATTTAGGTACGTTTATTTGGGAAAATTTAAAAGTGCCACCCCACTCCTGTACGTTTAACAGTATTTTTTCCAGAAATTAATGCGCAAATGCTTTTAAAAACATAAATAAACATTTTACGCTTAGAATTTAGTAGACTTTTATGATAAGAAGACTAAAACATATGCTCATTGTCTTTGAGTTTACCTTGATAATTTTCTATTACAGAGTTATTCGCAGTCAAATCCGTCTTAAGTCTGCAATAAAATTCCATTTAGTAATTATTGTGTCTAACAGCCAGTTTTTACGAATTTTTGAATGAAGGTGAGGATATTTGTTTTGTTGCTAATGCGTAGTAATATTAAAGACAGAAAAGAATTTGTAACTTCTAATTGAGTTTGTAAATTTAACTGTGAGTGATGTAATCTAGATTACTTATTGGAGAGATAACTTGGAGTATTTGGAGCATTACGGAGGTGTGCCTCTTTTATCGGAGATAGGTGATACAAAATAAATAAAAATACCAATAGAATATTGTTATCTACCATGTGAATCAGATCTATTCAAAATAACGATAATATTTAAAAATAAAAGAATAACACTTGCTAGAGATGCAAATTAACTGAACTTCTCCCTACATTTATGTCAGTATTTCCAATCTTTACAACAAGTTATGGTACACTATCGCCATTACTTTTTAATATAAAAATATTAAAAAATTTTGAAGGATGGAAATTCAGATTGAAAAAACGTCTGTAAAATTATAAATTCTTCTAACAGTGAATGTATAACCTATACTGAATGTCAGTTTATACCAATATTAAGTATTTTTTTATGGTATGCATAAACCATAAACCATTACAATGCAGCCGAACCCATTACAGTGTCATCGTCAATGACTTAACGCTTGAAGGGTTTCAACCTCTTAACCATGAAAACTTTTTGTTAATTAGCAAACTACTTTTGGCTCTATTTCCGAAAAAAGATAATTCCCAGGACACTGGTGTTTTCAGACATATTTTCATCATTTTTGTCTCAACTATGATAGATTTAAAAACCTTAATAATATTGGGAGTACCAAAGAACCTACAGAGCTTATGATTCAATCTCCGTTTATTTTGGAATCAGCACGTCTAAAACGCAGAGCGATTCACCTAAAAATCTCAAGCTCAAGGGCAGCCGCCAGACTATGTCAAACGCCTTCGAGCAACTCTCCCGAATTCACCAAGGTCAACGCTCAGAAAGGAATGTTACCAAATCATCAGACAAAATCGAAGTAATTGCTACGTAATTGGTCTATAGTTAAAGGGATCACAATCCTTTCACTTTTAGGAAATAGGTTAAACATGGGAAAGTTTCTAGGATAATGGAAAACTACTCGGAATTATGGACATTATCAAAGCAATACAAGATAGTTTTTGAGCGGAGAGCTCTGCGTTCGGAAATGTCTGGAAACTTTCAAACCACCAGGACTCCCAATCCATAAACTTATCCTGAAAGCAGGTGCTCCAATGATGTTGCTGTGGAATCTGTACACACCGAAACTTTGTATCGACATTAGGCTGGAAGTGAAAGTGGATCACGATGATAGCGATGAAGAATAACTGGGATTTTAGTAGGTTTTTATAAAAATTTCAACATAATAAAGGAGAAATTATTAACCATTATTAATTAGGATCTACATTAAGAAATATTCACTTATTAGGATATATCTACAACACGTCGGAATTTCATATGAGTTTATATTTAATATTTCTCAAAATTATTTTCGGCTTTAATGAAAGCAGGTACTATTTGCGTTCATGATATTTTTTCAATTGGAATTTAGTGCAAAAATACCCTTTTCGAAGATGTCTTGGCTTTTTAGAAGCGATACCTTCTTCGAAGGCCTTAATTACAATGACTTGGTTTCCGATCATTTCCTAACGCAAAAATAAACAATAACAATAATAAGCAATAATAAATTCATCTTATAAAGAATAAAACGTTTTTCAGTAGATTTTGTCAGAAATTTTGACAGAAATTTGCTGAAAAACGTTTCGTAAGAAACGAGTTTTGAAACGCGTTTCCCAAGAAAACGTTTCAATGTTTCGTTGATTAAATGTTTAATAAGGAGCCATACACTGAACAGTATAAGACCCCTGCAAAATTTATGTTCGAAAACGTGGGATGAGAAATTTATATCGGGGGAGCGTAAGATATTAAAAAAGTGGTACAGACAGAATTCTTCGCTTCATGTATGCATTCAACGAGCATTCCAACAATGTCTGGTTAAGGTGCAAGATATGATTGTATCTTCGCAAACCGTATATGTATCTGATAGAATTATAGAACGTACTGCTGAAGCATGCGTCGAACCAAGCATGCAATGACGCATGATACAAGGTGTAAGTAACGCATGCCGTGTGCCAGACACAATTTCAGATTAGTTGGAAAATATTATCGTCGCTGTTATATTCCGCGGTTGTTGCTGTTACAAGTATTGCAATTTCGGGTAAAAATAAAAAAAGCAGACGCAATGGATCCGCGATTTTCTCAAAAGGCGTTCGAATATTTTATAAGAAGTTAGAATGAACGGTGATGCTTTTTTCAGAAATTATACAATAAAGTCGGCAAGTGACTTTTAAGAACTATTAATTGCTTAAATTATTACAAAACAATATACTAACAGAAAAAACGCTACGCCCGTTAGAAGTCTAGCAGTGACATTAAGTTTTTTAGCTACGGATAATTCATCTAATGTATGCATTTAAAATCTAGGTTTCGACTATACCAACTACATATATCTACAACTCACTCAATTATTTTACTTCACAACAATTTACACTACGTCAATATGTAAACCTCTCAAATATGTTTTAGAATACAGTGTTGCACGGTGTGGAGCATCGTATGCATCACTTTGCTTCTAGTTGCGTGCAAAGGGGCACCGTCTAAACGTACCTTAACTCTATTAAAAGGCGTTTTACTATCATTGAATTGTTAATTTGAACCACAGCTTTCCAATGATCGTTATTAATGAACTTTTCTTATGGTTCACTTTGAAGACTTACATAGATCTCCGAAATGAAAAATCCAAAATCAATGCTGAATGATGCTTTCATTAACAGTACCTTTGCCCAAAGCAATATTTGTGTTTTGCACCGTTACGGACGCATTACGTCCTAATGCGTATTCATACAGGGCAAAATTACAATTTTGAAGGGTTATAGGAACATTGAGGAAAACTCACTTAGAGAAAAACGAAATTGAAAATTGATTAAAAAACAACTTTTCAGAATGCGAAATGTAATGAGCTTTCGACAAATATCCAATTTAAGAACACCAACTGATTAAACCAACAGTCAAGAATTGAACGAGCAGAAATTCGATATTTGATATGGTACGACCGTTAAAAAGAAAATTTCCTAATACCCACTGCATTTTTATGAAAACTACAATCACACATGTTTCCGCATCAGTCACAGGTTTTAAGTTTTCACTTTATTTCAAGTGCTCTTAACGTAGCAGCAATAGGAACAATAATCTATTTTTAGAGTGGATTACACATTTTGAACTTATTCAAAATAAAGCACAGTTCCATTACAAGATGAAAACCTGCACTTTTATAATTATTCCTTAGTTTTATAGAAATTTCACTATGAATATGTTCACAGAATTGACTCCTTGTGCTCCTAATAGCAAAGGACTTACCAAACCCATGCTCCACCAGTTCCTTTTCTCTCGAGTTCATTTGTCACAAGAACTTTTAGTGAATCTTCCTTTTCCTGGCATTCCGTTTGGCTATGTTGGGTCATATTTTTAAGAAATTAAACCTCACTCAAAAAGTCACAACAAACAAGGTTTTCTGTATTTATTTATTATTATTATTATTATGTATACCGGAATAACGAACTCTGTAAATCACTGCATCGATAACACTCGTACTAACAATCACTATATGATTCTCCAGCGCACAATGTATTCTGGCAGATAAGACTTTTGCTTTTATATGCTCTTTCGGGCTCCATCAGAAACGTCAGTCAGTAATTCCAAATTCGTCAATTACTACTAAGTAAGGTAAGCATAGTATCACTACAGCGCGCCAGATCGTACTAACAGCGTTGGTTACACCAACCGTCCGGCTCCGGCTCGGTACTTCGCCTTCGATCGATCATATTATCTTTTCGTGCAGTACCAGACTAAATGCCAATGTACCATCAAATTCAGTCTCATGGAGAGAATTCTGTTCTGTGATGGTCCGTGCAGCCGTGCAGCCGTGCAGGAGACAATCATTCTCAGTATTTCAAATTTAATTTACGACAACCGTATGTTTGCAGCTCGATGAAATTTCGAGATTGTGAATACAGTTCTCTTTCTAATATAGTTCATAGCGACTTAAGTCTAGCATGTGACAATTGTAGACAAGAAAGGCAACGCACTTGGTGTCTGATTACAAAACGCATGCCGACAGTACTTAGCACTTAGCATTCGTCTATTGCGTTTGCATTTTTTATGAATTGGAGGCACAAGTGCTTCAGACTATGTTCCTGGGCTTCTTATGTCCGAGTGGTTTCCTATTCAATTTTCAGCTTGCATTCAAATGTGCCAAGAGGGTATTTCATTCTACTCTGACTTGGTTGGAGACAGAGAGAAGGACATCAATTGTTAATTTGATTATGTCTTTGTTGCTTTTACAAGATGAATAGATTATTGTTGAAATTTTTTCGAATTAATTTAATTTGTGCCATTCATTGATCGACTGAACAACATATTTTGTGAAGAGGCCAGACCATGTTAGCAGTGAGGTGTAAGCTCGTTAGGGCATGACCTATACAGGAAGTCAGACAAATTTCTTGCAGTCACAATAGAAGTGCATTTTAAAAGGCTAACAACCGCCATCTGAACTTTTAACGTGAATAAAATATAAATTTAAAATAAAAGCAAAGTATCAGTTTTTAATTCCGTCGAAAACAATAGATTTTATAATACATATTGAAGATTTTTCTTTTTCTGTACCTCTTGAATTCTTTGAACATAAATGTCGAACATTTGAAAGGTTCCGATTTAAAGCCCCGATCTGATTTAGCAAGTTGGAATTACAGCTTCAAGTAAAGATCACTTTCAATAGCTAAATTTGTACATATTCTTAAGTCGGATTTCATTGATTCCACGACTGGGGTGGTATTGTTTAAATGTGGGTGCATACTGAGCAAACGAACGCCAACAAATGTGTTTGAATTCATATTTTTAATCAATGTGTACGCGTTGCAAATCCAAACAAATTTGTTCTATACCCTGTTCCTCAGCAAGCGAATGTGACCTGTGACGAGTGCGTTGTGTACGTCCTTGCAAGCAAGAACGAACAAAATGCGCACGAATAGAGATTTCTGAAAAATATAGTGTGTACGTCAAGCAATTGCTTGGCAAATGTTGTACAGTAAGCAAACATATTTGCAGAATGTATGTTTTTTGTGTGATGCGTTTTTTTGAGTTATTTTGATTTGTCAGGTTAAATGGAACACTTCATTTAATACGATACCACTACATTTTAGACGATCAAATTTAGGTTTAACGCAGGATAAAATTTGGCAATATTAAGACAATTTTTTAACATTGAACAGGAATTATTGAAATATTGGTTTTTTCCATATAAATGTGTCATCGTCAGGTTTGTTATTCTATGGGTATATAGATTAGACGGTAAGTTTATATTGCTTTTTCCTTAATATTTGATATAATATCTTTGATTTACATCCGTTATTGATTACAATTTGCTTGATTACATTCAATTCTGCATGAAATTTGTGGTGGTCTAAAGACAGTTGCACCAGGCTATTAATCATAGAATAAAATGCCGTCACTTTAATATTCCAGGGGTGGTTGCAATAAAAAAGTGTATTGATCAAAAGTCCAAGTAATCATCGTAAGTGTCTGTAAGAGCTGCTGCAATCGACGACCAGCAATCACTAAGTGTAAATTTCTTATGACTCTAATAACTTCATAAAGAAATAGGTACTTAAAAATTTGATGAAGAACAATTTACATTTCAAAATTTTGTCACAACTAAAAATATTTTCAACACATACCAATGATAATAACTTGACTTGCTCACCAATTCTTTATTTCTGAAAAAAGAGTTTTTTATTCTATGAGGATTTTTTCAAGTGTGATAAATTTAAGGTTTCTAAGTTTTTACGGCCCACATATGTTTCTACCTTATGTTTATTCATGACAAAATTAAAAATTAACATTTTTACAGATAATAGGAGAGAAAATGAGAAATCACAATTACGAACATTGTCTAATTGATTAAAATCAATTTCATTTTAAAAATATGACTTGATTTCCACGATTCGTCAGGATCCTGCTCTGATAACTGACTTGTTTGCAATTTTTTTTTGCATTATCTTTTAATGCTAATGTTAACGATGATATTAACTATAATTATTTGTCTTCGTGTTTGTTCTCTTCCTCTGTAATAAGTATTAACGTCGTATCTATTGACACAAAATTATCAGTAACTGTGTGACCTGATAATACAATATAATTTTAAAACGATGTAATGATAATCTTAGGTTTCCACATTTGTATTTATTTAATTTGTCTTTATGATCCGGAATATTTTCTGACATACCACAATTGCGGTTGTGGTAATCACATATCATCGTGTGCGAGGACTTTCGAATGATGTGGCAATAAAAAAAGTCACATATTTAAATATGTCAATGTTCGTTTATTTTGTATTTCCTTTATTATTATTCTATTTTCGTCAAAAAATATCATGTTTTTTTATCATTGAGGAATTTTTGGGGCCCCACAATGTTTTTTACATCCGTGCCCTTTCATAAAGAA
>QYTT01091328.1:1963-19033 GCA_006980735.1 Dasypogon diadema
GACATCCTTTGAACACTGAATTCACTGGAGGCCAAGACCGGATTAGTAGAGCAAATAATCAGGATGGGGAGGGTTATCAGCAGGTAATACGGTAAGCCTCCACGGAATATATCAGCGAAATTGTCAGCATCCTCAAACATTGTAAATTTATACAATTTTTAATTCAGAATATTACTAATTTAATTCTGCCAATCTGACACTTCCAACTACCGCACAAATGCACACACAAAAAAAGTCCAGTGATTGACCCGTCACTGACCTAAAAAAAATTATGAAAACATATGCGATTGACTTTCGTTAAATTTAACGTTCTCGGTTCTCAACGAATAACGAATTAATGTATGCCATCTGATTATTAGTAGGTGAAATACTGTGGTTGAAATTAAAAATTATTTATTTGCTTTGTAACTGGACTGGATTCTAGAACTAAATCAACAAATCAGTCTGGTCTGAAAAGTCACCGAGGTTAGATGTGTTTATCACCGATTAAATGAGAAATTTCATTTATTGCTAAAAATACACAGTAGGACTTCAATTATCCGGAAGTTCAATTAACCAAAATTAACGATTTTTCTTTCTCTCGATTATCCGGGTTACAGTTGTTTCACATAAACATAAATGACTTCATACATTTACTAAATCAATTTTAATAAATATTATAAAAATTGTAATTCAATGTGTCCAATTGTATTTGGCATGAGAGTAAGGAGGTAATTGGTGGTAAGATAAAAACGGGATGAACTTCCAATAAAGGCACAAATTGCCTCAATGTAATATTTTTCTCGTTTTTATCTTACAAAACAAAAAAAACTATTGCAATTCCGAAAATAAACAGAAATATATATCTTTTGCAGCCTTCGCCGATACAATTAATTCAAGATAATGAAAAAGTTCTATTTATAAAATTGGATTTAATTCATGCAGTAAAAGCTGACCCTTCCGTGAAAACTTTAGGTCTGCTCCCTTAATTCTGCAAGTAAAATTTCCTGCATTTTCCTTATTTATGTAGTGGGGTTTACACTCTGCAGGAGTTAAGGGAACGACTCCCTGGACTATTCTGAAAAATAAGAAGGATAACATATCTTGCGCTTTCAAATCCACAAATGACTTCTTTTAGGCCAAGTTAGATAAGGTAAGATAGCTTTAATCATTTTATCTAGCAAATAGGAAAAAGATTATAAAGCTAATACGTTGAGCGCGGCGTCGGTCCCTATGGACCGGCATTTAAAAGCTTTCTCAGTTCAGATGCATTTTAACATGCAATTCTCTCAGGAAAGCTTTTGTGCTATTTGCCGCACTCAACGTGTTAAGGAAAAAATAAAATGAATTTTCAATTTGATTGAATTTGTAGGCGATACGTATCTTAATCAGCGTCGTGGGCTCGTAACTTCCTTTTTCCCTCCTCATATTGCAAGTAATTTTGATTAATATAATTTATTTATTTGTGGCTCCTTATAAAAATTTGGTTTAATTATTTCTAAAGCAAAACTTCTATAGCGACGGGAAGGAGTTAGAGAAATTTTGAAACGGAGTTCAGAGTGAAACGTTAAAGTAATAATCGGCAAGTGGCGTGATCCGTACTAAAGTAGGAAACCGGTTGTTTTTTAAATAAATAGTTTTCCTTTTAGTCCGACTTATCAGGCAAAAAAAGCTATAAGACTAGACGCAACTTAGTATAATATATCCTCAGAGATTTTCAAGTTAAAATGTTCCATAACTGTTAATTACTAAACACATGCGATTACTAGATTCATGCGTTCCATAGTTCTTAATCAGAACCAGTTGACATGAAAGAGAGGGAGATCTTTCAAATTTTGCGAGTATTAATCCTAAAGCGCACTTTACCCAGGAATTTTGAATAACCAATATTAGAATTCAATAGCTGGTGCATGAAAACTATGTCAGTAACTCTACCACGCTCCAAGGAAATCAAATTGGTGAGCTTGAGCCATTCGTATAAAGTGGAAGGATTGCAGGATTTTTCCAAGGCAGGCCTTTGAGCGCTAAACAGATTCTATGCGACTAATTTGAACACCTTTTCTATAAAAGCATTCGTGAGAAAAATATATAAAAAACTGCATTTAGCTTAAGTCATATGTGCGGGGCTGGCAGCGAACCTGTTAATAGATCCAAATATGGAGTTATTTTGGTAACAGCATAATATTGAGAAAAAAGGTCTAATTTGATGAAACATAATAATTTCTAAATGATTATAAATTGCTTTAAAAAATATAAAATTGCCGTGAAATAGTTAAAAATATCAAAAGCATCAGCGGAACGTATTTCACTTTAAGCGTGTGAGGGAGACATATGCCATTTTTCTTTTATTTTGGAAATTCATGAGACTATTTTACAGTTTTTATCTTTAGCACAATTTCAAAAGATCTAATTTGCAAACAATTGTTAGAAAAAACAAATTAAAATTAAATATTCCACCGCATTGCTACAATATCTTCTACCAAAATGTCCACCTCAACTAAAGAAAAGTATTTTATCTTAAGAAATATGCCATAAAATTTACAAAAAAAAAAATTGCTTTGTACAATTTATGACGATTAATCACGCCAAAATGGAATACCTTTATAAAATTGACAAAAGGAAGCCGGCATTTAGTAAATATACGAAACTAGGGAGCTGCCATAGCAACTTCAGTAACAAACAAAATAAAATGAGCTTAATACTCAACTCTTTCAGTTCCGTGTTCCGTCCTTCAGTACTCTGAGTTAACTTCTAAGTTCTAGATCATACAAACGAATAGAAAGACTTATCCGCGCCAAATGTATATCATCCAAGTGCTGCTTCCGTTCTTCCTTTTGCCGGCAAATTTTGCTCATCTTAGTGAAGAAGATAATAATATCTTCCCATATAAAAGTTTATCGAATTGTAAAAAAAGTGAAATGTACGATTTGGATTATTTTAAATGTGTTGCCTGTGATTCTGGTCAGAACCTGGTACCAGCAAATGACCGTTAGTATTATTTCTATAAAATTTATTTATGTAAAATTCAGCACCATTTGCATTTTTTCCTTCTGATTTGTGGAGTACTTAGTGTTTGTTAAGTAGTCTCAAGGCCACTATCCAAAGTATTTATGGAATTGATAATACACACATCGGTGGTAATGCATTCATTGATTTGTTTGGCAACGTGAATGTTTTGATTAAATCTAGTGCCTCTTTTTAAACGAGGCCTATGTTGAGGTGAATATATAAAATCGATGATGGTAATTAGTCTTGGTAAATTGTTCAGGAGGTGCATAGCGCCGCCTTATACAAGAGTTTCAACCCATTGTTTTGATACGATTACATTTTTTAGACTAAAAAAATGGAATTAATGCTGTTACAACTTAACGATATGCACTAGAAAAAATATTCAGAGGTAATTTCATACCTTTGCAGTACATATTAAATAACTCAAAGATTTCTAATAATTGGTATTAGGACATTTGTGTTTAAAGGAGATAATTTTGATGTCTACTATAAAAAGTGAATACAATTGTAGTCAAAATCCAGTATACACTCATTTACAATTCTTTTATTTTGTAATCAAATTTAAAAAAAAGAAATGGTCTTGCTAAAATTATCGTATAAAATACATTTACATTGTTTCTTTCTTTTGCGGATATGATCTGTTAATATCAGAAAATTGTGGCTCAAATGCCGTAAAACTGCAGATAAAAGGAACCACTAAAGCTAAAGTTTCATAATACCTTTTCGATATGGCCTATTTTGTTTATGACTTTCATTCTAAAGTATCATCTATTTGCATACTATCAGTTTGTCAATATGTAGTTCCTTACAACAAATATTTCTTTTCGTAGTAAACAAGCGTATTATAATTCAATTTATAGATTTTTAAAAACTATTATAATTCACAAATTTTTCAGAAAATTTGATTATGAATACATCTATTATCTCAGGATAAATTTGTTCCAATCACTATAGAATCCTTCTTCATCTTCTTTTCGATATTGATGTAATCTTCTTTTGACATCGGCATATGCTATTAGAATTTTATTCACCTATCCATCTTTCTCTGACTGTACAACTTCATCTGTTAGTTCCAGAAATTGCAATAATATTAGCACCAGGCAAAAAGAAAACCTGAATTTTTCATTTCTCATACCTGCATCAAGGCTGCAATTGCTTTATCAATATTTTTGTGTACTTTTTTCAATAAGAGTAATTTTATCGCATAAAAATACCGTTTTTTGTGTGACCAATCTAGTGTTGCTCGAAAAATCTACCAGGGATCGGATTATATATGATTTTTATTTTTATCGTACCGAAAACTTTGTGCATATCTCTATGACTTTATAATTCAGTATTTTATTATTCCATTTTCAAACTTACACTGTATCCAAAAATGTTTGTCGGCAATATTTTGTAATGTTTTTATTAACTTGCTTTTTGCCTGTTCGGTACAAATTTTGTAATCGATTTTAAGCTAAATTCCCGAGCTGAAGACTCCATACAGATTGTCCTGACATTCAGTGTATTTTCATTTGTGGAGACTCCTCAGCCTTGTGGAATTGACGGAGAATATGCGTCAACAAACAACAAGGCGACACAACATTTACCGATCTTTTCAAATGCTCTACGCGTCGGTGAATTGCTCCCCCCACATTTTGCTCTATTGATGTTAAAAGTGTTGACAGAGGCATCTGGTGATTTTGATTTGAATAGAACAATTCGCATATATCCAACTCGTGCACAGTGTACACAAAACACGTCCTGGAACAATATACAACCGAAAGTGTGCGAAATTTACAGAATTCGGGCTCAGGAGGATGTGCTAGTGAATGGGACAAGTAATGCCGACAATGTTAACTTGGACAAAATGATGTCAGGCGATATCAAAAAGACTGGAGAATTACAAAAGGAGTTGGAAATTTCCAACAACAGAACGAGAATGATGCTTCGCTCAAATATTAACAAAGAGCAAGGACTTGTGAATGATGCAATGAGCACTATCACTGAAATTGTTTGGACATTATTCCGTCGTGATCAAATGTACGATACCGACATTATATCTATTCGTATAGACTTTGGCAGAGAGAGGTGGAATTCATTTGATCAAACTAATATCAGTACAGTTTCCGGCAATCCGAAACTATGGAACAATCGAGTGAACCCATCTCCCAGTAATAATATGTGTAGAATATATTGAAAATATAATATGTACTATTAAACTAATATCATCAAAATTACAACTTAGCTAGAATAGGCAACTATTTGCTAAAGGGCAGACATATGTCGCATCGCAGATCATTGGATGGATTATAAGAATAGAGGAGCTGGATTGCTCAAAACTCGCTGACAAGATACCGTGCAATGAAGGAGATGGAAAGAAAGAGACAACCAGGACCTCCAGCATCATAAGTGAGTCATATATTTAAAAATTGATAACTAAGAAGAATTTGGAGGCTAGGAGAAATTTTATTTTATACTTTTTAGTCCGTTATAAGAACGTGGTATATTAAATTTTTTATTTAAATAATTATTTAATTATAATTAAAAAACTTACCAAAATGTTATTTTCAGATTCTACATAATTTAGTAATTTATATTATGTTGTAATAATTCAATCCATTCACCTTTGGCCTTAAAAATATCCCTCAGACTATTATGAAAGGCGTTACATGAGGCACAGACAACTTCATCCGGAATATCGTTCCATATCTGCAACAGTCGTGTCTTAAATGTTTCCAAACTAAAATCGAGGGTATCTAGGTTTGATGATGACGATTCTTTAGATTTGAAATCTGTTGCATTTTCACTCAATCAGGCTTGAATACCGTGGGATATGGAGCTGAATCCTGTTGAAAACAAAAGTAATCGTTGCCAAACAATTCGACGGCAGCAAGTGGTTCTCTAACACGTTCCCTACTCCACTCCAAATACTAGGAGTGGTAACTTCTCATGGACTGTCTGATGCCGGTTCCTTCAAATTCGCTCTATCACCTTTTTAATATTGTCCTGCTGTTCTTAATATTCTTTTTCTGCCGGTGCTTTTCCTTTTCTCAATACTGCCGGTTCTTTTGAATCGTTGTACAACATGTTCTACTCATCTTTTGTACACACTGATCGATTTTAAGGGTTTATCTCATCTGCAAGGTGATCCCAGAGATGTACTGTACTGTCTTTCGAACGTCTTAAAAAGGAAGAAAGGCAAAAAACTGATTTATTTAGAGGGAAGCAACTATTTCTAATAATAAATTAATAAGACAGCTAAATAAATAAGTGAAATAAATAATACGCAACATTTGTTGCATACAGGGATTTGAAGGCCGAAAGGCAGCCTGGATGGCGGTAAGTGTTCTAGCCCAGAGACGTCTCGGAGGAAGCATGTGGCGGAGCGGCATGCTGGAAGACTAGCGTGGCGGAGAGTGTGGGGTGGGTTCACCCTAACCGCCGTTTCCTCCGATCCCCAGCAGCAGAAATATCATGCCGCTTACAGAAAAAGGAGAGGGGAAGGATTGAGAAAGGGGATTAGGAAGGCGAGAACCTGGAAGAAAAATAAAAATATAAGCAATAAAAAAATACAAAGGGAAAAAAAGGAGGAGCTGGTGGCGTAAGGGTTACATACAGGTTTCAAAATCATTAGGAGTCGTATCATAACCATTTCCTTGATTTTCTGTACCATGATACGGTTTCAAGGACCTTTGTATCTTAACCCCTATACCTGAATATATCTCTGGCACATGTGAAGCATGGAAGTATATCTGCCCAATTTTTGTTATTTTGATATCAAAAAATGCTACAATGGAATATTATAATACTTCATTTACTATCCTTCATTCAATAAGCACCATAAACAAATTTATCAATTAAATAATTATATATTGCTAAAATAATCGAAAAAACCCTTCAACTTTTAGACTTTTCTTGTGAGTGCGCATCCAAAACGGATACAGATGTCATCTATGATTCTTCTCGAGGAGCACCGATTTGCAGCACAACGAAATGCGAAAACTGCACTAAACCAAAGTGTGATTTTAAATTTGTTGATATTGAACGAAATGGCACTGTGCAGAAATCCGTACAAATATTCTACGACAGAATAACGAATTGCACTTGTGACGCAAAATTCATTTACTACGATTATTGCATTTCAAAGAGCCTTCTGAAGAATTTTCAAAATTTTAATAGCGGCGAACAGCAAATCTACAAAGATCTTAAATTCATAGCGTTCTTCTGCAAAGTTTTAAGAAATACAACTGCATGCAATCACATGGCTAACTTATGCATTTCATCATTTTATAGTCTTAAAAAGAATTCACCTTGCAATTTCTTTATTTTGGCTCAAGCCACAGATGCCGCTGAATATGGAGGAGAAGATTTGAAGAATATTCGCCCATTTTTATTTTATAAAAAGGGAAAAGAAACAGTACAAAATTTGGACAGGATTATTGACTATCCGTTGGTACGATAAGCAGACAGAGTAGATGAAAATTACTTACTATAACTCTTCAATTTTCAGAGAGACAGACTGGAGTTTTTTGGGACAACTTATTCACGGGATGGTGTTATACGTCGTATGGGATCGATAAATCAGCAACATTTAAATTTGTGCAATCATTTTTCGCTCCCTAAATATCGTTATATAAAATTTGCACAAAATATTGACATTCAGTGTCGACTTTCTTTAGAAAATATTATTGATTTCGCGAAAATTTATGCGAATAATCACTTTTTAAATTTATTTCTAAATTATACAATTGAAGACGTTAGATATCTTCATCCAGTGCCAATTTTAGTAAGAAATGCGATGTCTAATACGGAGGTAAGTTTATATAAAATCTCAGTTTGATAATATTGCAAATTTAAATGATTTTAATTTTGATTTAAAAACTTTTCAACTGATGTTTTTAATAAATCACGAGATTTACAATTAATAATCGGATCAGATAAATCTCTTCTTCTGCAAAGTATGGTAACCTTCTGCGTAAAATTAGCAAGCCCAGGACCCTATTATAGTTCCTATCCAGAAAATGAGAGAACACTGTATATGAAAATTATCCAGGGCTTTCCTTTTTATGTTGTTGCCTAGGGACATTTTTGGGCGAGTATCAATGTGACTTTAGGCAAGGAAGATCGGCGGTTTGTTAGATCTTTGTCGTGCATCTTTCCATCTTTCGCGGATTTTAAGTAGAGGTACAATAGTATGGCAAGATAAAGGTTATGGACTGCTTCACCTCCAAAAAGCCCTTATAATCCAATGATTCACAATGAATATAATACTTGAATAAGAAATCAAATACGTTCTCAAATATGCCAATAATTTGGATGTCGTGGGTAAATATTATAGAAGTATCAGCAAAACTGAATTACCGCTCGAAATATGGAGCTATAAGTTAATGAACAAAAGAGAAATTACTGGTAGAGTCTTAGACGTAAGCTCAGGTAAAAATTTCAGCTCTTGCATGAATCAGAAGAGGAGATATTTTCATCAATAATCAGGCATATGGCCATGTAAAATTCTATGCCAATGCTAGTGTGTATTCATATCATCATGATAATTTGCTGATTTCAATCCTGGACTGGTTTTAGTGGCGTCAATCATTTTATCGGACCAATAAAAAAAATTGTAACCCTCTAAGACCCTTTGCTTTATCATTCAGTTAATGACTCCGCGATTCCTGGAATTTTCGATATTTCCCTCAAGAGCTGTTTTTATTACCCTAGTAGAATTTATATATGATAGAAAACATGTTTAAGCCATTTCAGCTTACCAGATTTCAGACTTTAAATAATACAACAAATTCTAAAGAGATGTTGGAAGTATGGCCATTGTCTTTTCGTGGATTTTAGGTAGGCACTCGGCAGTATAGGCAGAGAATCTGAAAAAGAAATAGTGAATATAGGAAAAGAATAGATCACAAATTATATATAATTCCTCCAAAATCTGGGAAGCTTTGATGATTGCCCTACTTGTCCAAAATAAAAGGCCACAGAATACCCGAATTTTCCTGGAGAATGTACCCGCAAACGTAGTAAATTTCATAGATCACAGTGTGATGTTGTGAAAAAGGATGTCGTTGATTAAAAAAATGTACAGAGATTTTAATATAATAAAAAAGATGAATTGTTTGACACTACTAAAAATAATTAAAGAGGTTTTCGAGGGCTATTGGCATTCAGATTTGAAATATTAAAAAACATTTTTCATTGAGCCTTTCACATATTATTCTTTTATAATTCACGTACTGTTTTGATATTTATCATGAGTTATTATTACAATCATCAACACAAAATGAATTCATAAGAAGGAATTTATCTAAACTATTACAATTTCCATATCTACCACATTATTTATATATATTCTTCTATTTTTATAGAATAGTAGACCTGAGGACTGGCAACTAGTTAAACGATTTCAAATGATAGGAGCCGAGCTAAGACCCTATAGCACTGATTATATTGGTCCGCCTTACGATGATACAGTAAAACTTGGATATTTCAAGTCTATATCATTTGTGGATAATCTGGAAATTCATTGCAACATTAAAGAAGGAAATAAAATATCGATTCCGATAATAATACTGAACTACAAAAAAATTGAAATTTATAAAAACTCATCCTTGGACACAGCATATCCAGTGTCGTTTAAAATCAAATTTTTTAAAAACTACAGCATTAATTTTTGGTTTGAAATCGTACTGCCACTATTTCTTGCTATTGGCTTTGCTTTCGCACTCCTCAAGACAGTTAACTACAAAACTCGACAAAATAAAGAATTCTATGATTTTTCAGCATTCCTTGAATTTGGGTTTTCTCTCTTTTCAAATAGTGCAAATGCCTTTTTTATTGTCGCTTTGGCGGTGTGCGTTCACACACTTTTCGTGCATAGAGATCAAAGTGCTGTGAAACTATTATTACCAAAGTATCAGAAAGATTTAGTTAAAATACTAATTCATATTTCTGCAGTTCTGAAGGTAGTATTAATTACCATTTTAGTTTTTTGAATAGTTTTTCAGAATATGAAATATCTTAGGGGTTGTATTTATTGCGTTGCTTATGGAGAATCACAAAATTGGATTTGTTTTTTATTGACTGGGAAAGACCTAGGGGATATGATACTCATATAACTACTAAAAGTCATCTCGACACACCTTCAGTATGCTCGGGAATAAGTGTAAGTGTATTACCAAACTGAGAAGATACGAGATTTTAAATGTTACAAATTGCAGGCAAGGACCTTACTAAATGAAGGAACAGTTTCCGCATGGAGAATATTTTTTGTAGCTAACCAATGGATTCAACTGTCTTTAAAAAGAAAAACGTCTTCCCTATTTCAAGTTGTCGTGTTCTTAACAATTATTGAAGTATGAAGGTGTTTTGTTTTGCTTCTAAAATAAAATGTCCCATTTTCACTTTTTCAGGTAATAAACAATAAATTAGAAAGCAATTTACAAGATGAAACAATGTTATTAGCTATATCCGCATTTGTATACATAGCTACGTACACTGTACAAATTGCATACACAACCCTTCTCCTGAGAAGAATATCAGAAAGTCCATTGCAACAGTTCGTCGATATTTGTTCCATAACGAATATTTCAGTTTTCGTACTTCTTCAAGATTGCTATGGATTCTATATTCATGGTCGGTCTCCACATGGATTTGCCGACACAGATATGTCTTCTATGATTGTCCAACTACAACGAGAATCTCATAATATCTCAGGAAAACGAGGTCTCTTAGCAGGTTCAGATCATCAAGTTTTTGTTATTCTTTCTCCAGCAGATTTAAGGTTGCATTTCGAATATAAATAAAATATGTTGTCTATCAAATCGCATACCATTTAGGGCTTACTACAGCAAATTATTGACGCCATTTCTCAGGTCAACCAATATCTCCCAGACTCATTTTGAAAAGGAATTTTTAAACCACAAAAGTCATGACGGACTACTGGAGAAAACTGCGATAGCATACAGCAATATAAATAGATTTTTCTGTGCTTTTATTGATCACGTAAGTATCTCCGTAACGCCTTTTTCATATACTAATTTTTTCTGTTGTATAATTCCTTCACAGGCTATTAAAGATTTGGACTACATCATTAAAGATAAATCGCTCATAGAAACTGTCCTTGACTGTGAATTCGACGCATATTTAACAGACAGTAAATCGGTGTACTCTTATTTATCTAAATATACTAAAATTATTATCCCGTTAGATAAAGGAACCTTCTACATAGACCATCGGCAATCATTTGATCAGGTTTTATTGTATGGGAATGAATCTCAAATTTTTCTTTTCGAACTATTCTTATTGTTGAGTTGCTTTCTGACAACAGATTCATTAACTTTAGCGATAATGCTTATGACTTCCATCCGTATAGTAAGTAAAAGCAAATTCTCAAGGATAATAATATATGTATCTCATCGTATAATTCCTGTGACAGGTTTTCCAAGCTGTGTTCCGAAACCAAATGAAGAATAATTTGTCTAGCAAAACGTTAATCGACAAACGTTTTCTAATTTAATTCATGTAATGTATCTTATTATGAAAATGTTCTCGAATAAAAAATACAGAAAGATGTTTTCAAAATCTTGTTGGAAATCCCCTTTTAACCAGTTCTGCAACTGTAATGAGAGCTTCAGATGTTCAACACACGAAAACCTTCTTTCACATTGTAAAACCACTGATTTTTCATAGTTACAATCAGCGTTTTCCTTCAGGACGTATATTCCTTATATGCTTCTATATACACTCAACATTTCTACCTCAGACTCTATCACAAATATAGTTCAAGTCGGCAGGATTATGCGCTCTAACACCCCTAGTGCTTTAAAACCAACGTTTTTGCAACGTATAAGTTACATTTTTCACTAAGAATACTATTTTTTACAGCAGGGCTATAGATAGAGGTGGTCACCTCAATCAACTAGGATCTTTTGTATTCGAAGAACTTTTATGAGGCCAACTCTGTTTGAAGGCTTTTAATATGAAATTGCGAAAAATGGAGTGTGTTTCGATCAGTGAAGGCAACAGCTTGGCGTGAATTTTTAATATAGCCTATCATTTTTTTGGGTGCTGGACGAAAAGTATTGTTTCTTTCGTTGGCGGATGTTTTTCTCATTGGGGAAATAGTGCTCCTCAGTGGCAAAGAATATCTTCCGATGTCTTGTTATCCTCCAAACAGAATTGAATTCAACATCCTTTTTACCAAACGGCCTACAGTCCTATTACCCTCGACACTGCCATACCCTGGCAACCACATTATAGTAATTTTGTTGTTTCTAAAATGTTGCTTTAGGACGTTCTCAGATAGCTCCAATAATTATAGAGACACACACAGAGTACAGAGCTCTAAGAGCCACCTGAGTGTCTGATAAGATATAGATGTTGGCTTCTCACATAGCCATGCTAATGACCTCAACAGAATTGTAGTTTGATACTAAATCTCTACTCTCACTGATGATGATGACCATCATCACCATCATATCTGTAATCCAATTGCAAAATGCTCTAATCACAGTACACAACTGGTGCAAGAAGGTCAACTTACATAAAGCGGTTCTGGTCCCTTTTATAAGAGAAGAAAGCTCTCCCGCACAGCCTCAACTCTCGGAGGAGTTCCACTCATTTTTCGAATGAGACCAAATATGTAGGTGTAATTCTATACCAGCGGCTACTCAAAGATAAAGGCATATCCGTCTTATGATACTGTCAAAGGCCTCGGAACTCAAGCAAAAAACGATTCTATGGTTGTATATAGCTTTTTTAAGACCCCTGATCACTTATACTGCGTTAGTATGGTGGCCTAAAACGGCACAGAAGACAGTGCAATAGAATTCACAACAGATTTAGCTTGTCTGCGAGTTACGGGTGCTATGCCTACCTGTCCAACCTCCCTTACATCTCCATATAAAAATGAGGCACACAGTGTTTTAACACTTGGTCTCTTACAACCAATTATCAAAAATTGTCACATCAAAATCCTTTACGGATTTGAGAAAAACAGGGAGCCGCCACGCCACTGTTTAAAGAAATCTGGACCGCTCAACCTGGTTCCAGATAGGTCCCATATTTAAACTGACATGGTGCTCGGATGGATTCAAGATGGGAGTGAAGATCTTTGAACCAAACTACAGCGCTGCTGAGGCATTGAGTTTCGTACCAATCATCTTCCACGCGAAGATAAACGCAATGGAGCTCTGTACCGCGCAATCATAAGCAAGGGTATGAAAGGAGCCAATACCTATTATATTATCAAAGAGTGAGATATTAGGGCTTTGCTTTCTTATATATATTAATCTAGACTTGTCTGAAACTGTCTGAGGGTCGTAAAGCAACTCGCTACGAGGGTATGAGGATGTCGATAAGACTAAAGACCGTCAGACAAAAAAGCATGCCAAATTCAATTTCATTGGCCAACAGATATTTTCCGGTCTATCCAAAAGACACATCAAGGCTACTTTTCAATTATGGAAAGAGATAGCCAAACATTTCCATGTCCCATTTATTCAATCTCTCGAGCTGGTATAAAAAGAATACGTTCCGAATATGCCGAATGAATGAAGAAACGCAGGCTGTTTTTCTTTATTCAATCCGAATACCTGGAAAATCAGTACGTTTAGATGAATACTTGAAGTGCACTTCAAGTAAACTCCGAATAACTAAAATGCCATGCAAAATCGGTACCTACTTCAAAGAAACTTGACCAAATTACAAAAATTTCTCTGATTAACTTGAAAGATTTCATGTAAATGCTACTTGAGCACTTAAATGTTTACTGGTTAAAAGTTGCTGGTTAGAAAAATGCGATGGATAAAAGAAAATATAAAAAGCATCTCTGATACAAAAATTTGTAGCAACAGGCACCAGGATTAGCTGGCCCGGTGTGCAAGTGCCAACTCAGAACTGTTGAATAATTTTCTGCTGCGAACTTAAAATGTTCCGGGAAAACCAGTTCTGATTAGTTATTTGCGGAACAACATAAAAAACTCACCATCTTTATCGTCATGTTTGTATGTTATTTGCTATCACCTCTTCGCAAATTGCCTTTTAAATTACGAACTTTTACCGATCTTTTTCTCACATTTCTGATGTTGTTTATGCACGTCGCTGAATAAAAACCGCACCAGAACAAACTTAATTTATTTAGTTTTAGAAATATCTATTTATGGCAGAGGCAATTCTTAATATTATTCATCCTTTGAAATTGAACCTGACTTGACTTTCAAGTAAATTTCAAGTCAATACTGAAGTATGGATGTAAACGTAGTGAGTCAAGGTATTTTCGCTCCAAGCTTACATATAACATTCCGTTATCGAGATGTTTTTTGTTAGAATCAAGAAGATGACGCCCAACTTTTGTCACTTTTGTGTTTTGTCGTCTTCCCGTTCCCAGTGACATTTCACCGGGAGTAGTGTTGTTTTTTTGTTAGAACTTGTTTTAAAATCATTGCGTTGGTCCTTTCATTTCTAAAAAAGTTTATTTAAAGTACTAAAATGGCGGATAGATTAACTCAACTACAAGACACTGTTAATCAGGTAAGAAATGCAAAAATTATCCCTCCAAACTTTCTACCTGATCTGTTTATTTGTTTTACATAGCAAGCTGAACATTTCTGTAATAGTATCGGAGTACTTCAACAGACATCAGTTCCAAGTAAGTTTCCAAGTTTTGATCGGACAGGATCACAGACTCCACAACAAACACAGCAAGAGGACTATGCACAACTCTTTGCTCAATTGATTTCAAGATGTGCAAAAGATATTGATACCTTAATTGAATCTCTCCCAAATGAAGACAGTTCCACGGAACTGCAGGTACAAAGCTTGAAACGCCTGGAAGCTGAAAATCAAGAAGCGGCAGACAGATTACAGGAAATAGTTCGGAAAGGAGAGCTTCTGCTAGAGAAAATTCAAGCTGCTCTTGAAGACATAGCTCAGGCGCAGTTAGATATGCAAGTTACATTTAAAAAGTGATAAATCTAATATGTATTGATATATAAATGTTTTTGTTCTATTTCCGATATAAGTTTAATAAAGCGAAAAATTGTATTTGTATCTGACATGTTCGATGCTTTCGCTTACCAGTGCTCTTCCTTATTCCCAACATTTGATAGAGCTAGGCCAAGAGTTGAGATTTTGGCGTCTTTATTTGTAAAATTACTACTTTAACCCAGTGAAGATTGCTCTTTCTACGACTACATTGCCGTTAAACACCGCTGAGTTCCAAAATCTCAAAAAGGATAATCCCTATATGTGGTTTGTGGAGAAAACTCCATGTTTGGCTTTATCAAACGCCAAGATCCAATTAGTTCTCTGACCGTCAGGGTTTCCCTAACATTATACTACTCGTGAGACCAGTACTTAAATATGCATCTCAGGTGTGGAATCCTTTCTGCCCTGTACACGTCAATCGCATCGAATCGATTCAGAGCGCAGATTCATTAGATTCGCTCTGGGACGACCCTGTGATCCTTCCTTCTCATCGTGAGCGACTTAATCTTGTTTCCCTGGAACAGCATCGCAGATGTAGTTTTTATTCACCAGCTCTTCAACGCTAGTATCAACTCCGTGGAGCTCCTAGGTAGGGTGTCCCACTTCTACATATTAACTTCTCTCGAACTAACTACGGTGGGCATGAGCCTTTTAACTGCATGCGCATAGCAGTTAACCGCGTTGCAGAGCATTTTCATCTGAGTGTGTCTAAGGATGTACTTAAAAGTCGTCTACGCGTGGTTCTGTGACTCTTTCATAATCATAATCTTTATTTGCTGGTAAGTACAAAAGATTTAAAGCTTATAAGAGTACTATATGAATCGGGATATGATGCAATTAACGGTAGGGTCACAATAAACTCGAAATATAAATCAATAAGAAAAGAAATCACGATTAGGCTACATACTGGCTAACAAATGACTATATTATCCAGTCCTGGTAAATTTATAATTATAATATGTTAAGCTAAGCTGGGTGAGCGAGAATCAATCATGTATCCGGAACAGTATCAAGAACAGTAGTGCGCAGCTTAGGGTAGAGGGATAGAATCCAAGAGTCTGCCGAACACCGCGGCGGAGCCAGCACGTTGAAGATTATTTGGCAGGGAGTTCCATCTGTGTATAGTCTGCACAAAGTAGGATCGCTCACCATATAGTGTGTCGTAGTTAGGCAACAGAAGATTTCGGCGACGCTCAGAAGTTAAGGTCAAGGAGATATACTGGCTCCTTGTCATGAAATAGAAATAGAAATTTTAGCCTCCTGCGCACTAGGTACGTATCCAGAGGACAGCCGAGGAGAGAGTCAGAATAAGGGAGAATCCAGGCAGTCCAAATATAAATCGGATTGAGTCATTGAAAGCCACGGTCAGCTTTCTTAGGCATACAGAGTCCAATTTGGCGAAAATTAGGCTCCCCTGGATAAAATGAGGCAGTACAAGAGCCTTGGTAAGTTTCAAACCCATGCTAGTTGTCAACAAACCACCAAACATTCTCAGTTTCCTCAGGGAAGTATAAATTTCCCCGATCATGTTAGACCCATGATTACAGCATGACAGAGTATTGTCCAACTCAATGCCCAAACTCTTTGCTTATTTGACGTAATGAATGACTACATCGCTTAGCAGGATAGGAGGCAAAGAAGATGATTTGTAGAATGCGACGTCGACTTGGCTGGATTGAGAGTCAAGTGATTTGCACCAGCCCAGTCCTCTATTATTTTTAGATCACTATTTAAGCGACAGATACAATCCTCAGTTAAGCCTATCGGTCGATCTAAGTGTAATTGAATGTCGTCTGCATATAAGTGAATGGCAGCATCTTGCAGATTCATAGGGAGATCATTTATATATAAACTAAAGAGCATAGGTCCAAAGATGGAGCCTTGCGGGACACCACAGCTAAGGATTTTTCACGCGCTGGCAACGATTGAGCAGAAATTCCCTAATCATGACAGAGGCAGAAGGTAAGAAATTAAAATAACGACGAAGTTTATAAAGTAACCTTGTCGTGGTTAATCGAATCAAACGCCTTGCTGAAATCAATTTTATAAGAGATGGATGTCGATAAGTAACATTTACGCCATTACATTCTATTCTGTTTTCAAATGAAAAAA
>QYTT01091328.1:19053-36962 GCA_006980735.1 Dasypogon diadema
TTTAGCCTCCTGCGCACTAAGTACGTATCCAGAGAACAGGATTGAGTCATTAAAAGCCACGGTCAGCTTTCTTAGGCATACAATTGTCCAACTTGGCAAAAATGAGGCAGAACAAGAACCTTAATAAGTTTCAAACGCATGCTAGTTGTCAACAAACCACCAAACATTCTCAGTTTCCTTAGGGAAGTATAAATTTTTCCGATCATGTTAGACACGTGATTACAGCATGACAGAGTTTTGTTCAACTCAATGCCCAAATTCTTAGCTGATTTGTCGTAATGAATGACTACATCGCTTAGCAGGATAAGAGGCAACATGAGTCCAAGTCAGATTTGTAGAATGCTAGACACGTCGACTTGGCTGGATTGAGAGTCAAGTGATTCGCTCCAGCCCAGTCTTCTATTATTTTTAGATCACTATTTAAGCGACAGATACAATCATCAGTTAAGCCTATCGGTCGATCTAAGTATAATTGAATGTCGTCTGCATATAAGTGAATGGCAGCATCTTGCAGATTCATGGGGACGTCATTTATATATAAACTAAACAACAGAGGTCCAAGGATGGAGCCTTGCGGGACACCACAGCTAAGGATTTTTCACGCGCTGGCAACGATTGAGCAGAAATTCCCTAATCATGACAGAGGCAGAAGGTAAGAAATTAAAATAACGACGAAGTTTATAAAGTAACCTTGTCGTGGTTAATCGAATCAAACGCCTTGCTGAAATCAATTTTATAAGAGATGGATGTCGATAAGTAACATTTACGCCATTACATTCTATTCTGTTTTCAAATGAAAAAAGCTGTGCTCAAGCTGTGGAATTTATTAATTCGACATTCAATAGTAAAAAAGTGGTTTGCATGATTTCGTGATTGAAATTTTAGTCTTGAGGACGATTCACGTCCAAGTACAGTGGGAAAATTTGAAGACAAAGAACTTCGAGTTTTATTGGATGAAAGTCCATGTTAAACCCAAGAAAAGCTTGCAGAACAGTTGGGAGTTACTCACCAAGCAATATTACTTCGATTGCATGAAATGGAAAAGATACAGGAGGAAGGAAAATGGGTTCCTCATAAACTGATGGAAGAAAAAAAACCGAAGAGTTGACATCTATATCTCGGTATATACAAAAGCAAGAATTTTTTGCACAAAATCATCAAAATCATCAGCATCAACGAATATTCATGCCAAGAAAGTGTGGTGTGGTGGGATTGGAAAGGAGTCATTTACTATGAGCTTCTGGAACCAAGTCAAACTGATGCAGATGAACGTTACCAGGCCCAATTGATCAAATTAATTGATGCTCTGCAGGAAAAAATACCATTTACGCGCCAAGGAAGGTGGAACGTGATATTGCTGCATGACAACATTCGTGCACATACAGCAAAACCAACCCAGGAACTCATCTTCTCCTTAGGCTGGGAAGCTGCGCAGCATGTGGCATATTCTCCAGACCTTGACTTCTTCTGATTACCACTTATTCAGATCGATGTCGTCATATTTTAAAGGCCGGCGGTTCACAAAAGTTGAAGATGTGTGAAAACCGCTCGATGGCTATTTTCCTTCGAAACTACCAAGTTTCTATCGCGAAGCCATTCATCATCTACCAAATTTGACTAAAAAAAAAGCCGAGTTTCTACTTGCACTCCTATTACCTATCCTGGAGTGTTGCTAAAGATTAACAATAATTTAGTTTCCCTAAATGCAGAGACAATTTATTATAATTTTAAATTTTATTTAATAATTATAGGCTTTAAAACTTTATATATGTACATTTCAGTATTATTACAAAATATTTACAGCTACCCTATTGACTAAGCTAAATAATGCATTTTCGCTTTTCTTTGACATTAAACTTGTTCTTTAAAACAAAAGTTCTCTCTTTATGTTTTATAATATTAAAAGTATCTTAAAAAATCAATCTTATATTGTACAGTTGCTAAGAGAAAATTTTTCATTTTCTTTTCAAACTTAAATTGCGTTTCGAACGCATGTTGCGCTCATAATCGCTTACAAAAAACAACTCTAACACATCTACATTTCAAAGCGCTTGTTCAACTGATTTATACTTTCAAATTCGAGCAACTACAGTTTACTTATTTTAGTGCTCTCCTTGAAGTGTCTACACAATCATCAAAAGTCACAATTAAAAAGTATGTACTTCATAAAGGAAGAAAAGAAAAATAGACTTTAAAGAAGGCTGCTTCTTAGAAGCAGACAAAAATTTATGGAAAAAATCTCATTTTGTGTGAGTGATTCTTTGTTTTTTCTCCGTCAGATTTGTTAACATCTTCACTGCCAAATGTATACAAGATTTTCATGCATTACAAAAGATTTATCTGTACCCAATGCATGTGATTCCATTCACATACCTATAAGATTTCATTCCCTAATGAAATCACACACACACACCCTGATACATTTTTTTTTCATAATCAATTTGCTCACATGCACTGGCAAATACTATCATCTTGGGGGGTTGCTTCTGAAGCAAAAATACAGTCAATGAATGGATTGATTCATCGGTTCAGGAATTAACGTATTTCCATTATACGTTCAAGTTGGTTGATGCTTATTCAATATGAAATTAATAATTTGTAAGCAAATAACTAGATAAAAATAAAATATTAAATGATAATGCAAAAGTGATTCTAGTATTTTCAATAATTCCAATATAAACCTCTATCACACTTCTAAACATTAGCCGAATTTAAATAGGTATGCAAATACTATACAGAGAATAATTTCTTCTTTGTATACAACACTTGAAAGTTGGGACAGACAGCGGATTTTAGTTTTCAGAAATATTGCAATCTGTCAAGATTTAATGAATACATAGTACAAAACTCACCAAGTAAGCACCAAACAATTGAATTTAGAAAATCACTTTTCTTGTAACAATACAACATCTCTGGATAACAGTCAAAGTACATTCCTTGTTGGATTGAAAAATTTGTCGTGAATAGAATAGAAAATCCCTAGAATTATTGATTCTGAAACAATACAAAAAAAAAACGTAAAAATGCCTTGAGATAAGAACCAATATACACATAAAAAAGGAAGACAAACCTAAAAACACATGGAGAACAGATAGAGTCCATGGCGTACCGCGAGAGCAACATCAATTCAGTATTTAACTAAATTTAATATTTATCTCTAATTATTGACAGAAACAAAGAATTTCTTTATATTAAATGAAAAAAAAAATCCATTTCATTGCTATTGATCATCTCTAAACTTATAATAGATTTTACGCAAAATATCTGGGAAAATTTATAACCAATTCAGCAGCAAAATTACTTACAATGAACGAGGCTAACTTTCTTTATAATTTATATTTTTTTTCTAAGCCTCGATTACTTTACATAAATTACCAATTTTTTTTAAAGACTATCATAAAAGATAAGTGATGACAGTAACAAATTCTAATGCATAACAATCACTTAATGAACAATCAACCAATCCATTGACTTTTATAAAAAGAAAACACAAAGAAAAAGAAAACACTGAGAGAGTATAGACAGAGAGAGGAAAGAAAAAACAATGTAAATAAATTTCTCTAACTTTAATTGAGAGTACCACGACAGCCTTGTGCTCCACACAAACAAGGGATTTTCTCATCCTCCAAAGGAAATTTGTAATCATAGGTGATTTCTTCATTCACTCCGATTGGCTGTTTCGAGTAGATAACAATTTTTTTCTCCTGTTCAATTGTTATTACCTTAGCGTAACAGTTGGGCTGTAAAATAAAAAATATGTAATAACAAAATTAATTTGAAAATGAACGCTATTTAAAAACAAAAGTTCTCTTCTTCTTTATTGGTAATAGCCTCAACATCGAGCTCAACGTCCCTATGAACATACATCAAAGCAAGGCTAGTGAGCCACTCTTCTCCCAAAAGTTGCTAAGCAAAGTTTTAACCCTCTCACTACCCGTATAACAGATAAGCCTATAAAAAAGCCAATATATTGGCTCACAGGTAGTAAAAGGGTTAAGGCAATGGGGGAGTTGAGAAGGAATTTTCTGTTGTTGCTGTTGTACTAATTGGCAGTCCATTAAAGCGTTACCTTACTGTGAAACTTCCAAAAAAACGTTTTTCTCTTTTTTTCACTTTAAAAAATAACTTAGACCCTTGAAATTTATTTGCAAAAGATTCCACGTAAATATCTAGAGCAGTTTTTGAAGGAGTACTTCCTGAAACGTACTAAGAAATGTGCCTGAAGGTAGACAACTGAATTATATAGGAGGGGGCAACGTTTTACAACAGATTTCTTCTCTTTCTTTTAATCTACTCGGCTTACTTTGACACATATGCGAAGTCTACTCAATATGTTTTCAATTCAAAAAGAAAATTTCATACAGACTATTGACCACTATTGACAGGTATACAGCTTCAGACTCTTGTTGATAAAAAGAGTTCGCAATCAAGTGCCGGGCGTGCTTCTAGAAGCAAAAAAAGACCAAATCCTCTAAATTGTCATGAATTACCACGGGAAACGGCTTCCAGAAGTGCCTCCGCGACAAAAATGAAGACTCATTCAGTGGAAGTGCCAATTAATGTAGGACATGGATACCGTTTGATATAAACTTTTTAACATAACAGTTGAAATCGCATCATATATTGTAGCAGGAATTTTTAATAGAGTATGCAAGTGTCGTTCAAATAATGCATCACCTGAATTTCGTAATTGAAACGAAAGCAGCTGAAATGTGTGAACTAAGGGACACAGACCCGCATTTCCATTGGCGTGGTTTGTAGCTCTGAAACATTAAAAGAGGGCCGCATTGAGCGACGAAGGACTCGCTCATCCGTTCAGGAATCTCTACGTAAAGAAGAAGGGCTACTGTATGGAGAAAGAATGCCAGATTAATGGTAAGACATGAAAATTTTATAATTTAACTGAAAGAAGTAATCGTTAAACTTTAAGCCGGTTTTTCTCAAAACGATGTCGTTCAAAACGGTATACACAATATCCTAGACTGTAATTGACTTGATTTACTTGAGTTTTTGACAAAACGTTCATAACAATAGTACCTTTGGCGTGACCAACGATTTCTTTAATAACATTTTTTCTTTACGAAATATAAATAATAATACTATCGACTTTTGTCAGGAAAATTGCAAACAAAGTTTGAAAGATTTTTTCTCGTCAACTGAATTAGGTAAAGCAAAAATGCTCGATCATGTCATAGCAAATACAATAATAAACATTTATTGTTTTATTTCAGAACTAGGTGGGTTAAATCACGTACACCATCCGGATCCCCGTGAAGAATGACGTTGGGACGCGAAACCTCACAACAACAACAAATATAAATATTTTCTTATACAATTATTTTAAATATATACTCATTAAAATGTGTATTAATAATATATTCGAAAATGGCTAAAATCGCATTTACGGTTCTTCCAGAATAAGTTCCCAAAAGTCCTTTTATTTTAGAGAAGCCACAGTAGGGTAACCCCTTAAGTCGCTACTGGTCCTGATGGACTACCTCCAAGATTTCTCAAACTAACTGCACAAACCTTAGCTAATCCCCCCTTACGTATCTTTAACTATGTATTATCTTGCTACATATGAATTTCCTTCCCAGTGGAAATATGCCCTAATGATTCCTATCCCTAAAAATGTAAATGCGATTGAACCCAGTGATTTTCGATCAAATAGTATTCTTAACTATCTCTCCAAAGTTTTTGAGAAAATTGCTCATAATCAAGGAATGAAATTCCTTGAGGATCGTAAGTTGCTTTCAAAGTGAAAATCTGGATTTAGACCTAGGCATAATTGCGAAACTGCTCAGATAAAAGTAACTTCTGATGTGCATGCTGCCCTTGATAAATACCAATTAACTCTGCTTGTACTTCTTGACTTCAGTAAGGCATCCTCTTGATTATAAACATCTCATTATCAAAACTTAGAATGGAATTTAATTTTTGGGTTTATCAGTCGGCAGTGAAGTTTTAGGACTCATTATTAGACCCAAGAATAATAAATTTAGGCGTGCCCCAGGACACTCATATACAGGGTGTCCTAGCTGAAGTGACCAAGCGGGCGCCCATAAGACAAAGCAAAAATTATGGGAGAAGGTGCAGGAAAAGGGGAGGTGCCGGGGGAAGGAAAGAGAGATCCGAGATAAATCGAACTAAAGAGAAAATTATGGGGATTCTAAATTATGCAAGAAAAGTTCATCTTAATTATAGCTTTTTTCGAGAATGTTGGGTGTTTATATGAAAAAAGGTAGAAGCTAAAAGCCGAAATTCTTACTTTGAAAATTCGTAGCTCCTAAACGAAGAGGAATAGAAGAATGAGTAGGCATTTATTTAATAACCCCTAGTGTTCTCTACGATATGGCTTCATCGTAAAAAAAGACCAAAAATCTTCCAAGTGTTGTTATTTCGGAGACTGTTAGGATTGTCACCCACCCTTCAATACAATTTTTGATTTTTCTCGTGAATTTAGAATATTTTTGTAAAAATAAATACGAAACAATATAAAAGACAATACTTACATTACAACTGTGATTAATGAATCGTGCAAGATTTCCACATTTAGTAGCATCAATTATAGTCTCCATATCAATTCTAAACAAGTACGAACTTCCAATACCAATAGCCTCGTACTTAGCTTCTCTGAGATCAGCAACAACTGGTCGAATCATTTGACCAACATATTCTATAACCATTTCATCAGCAGCGATAGGTTCCATTGCGAATAAGCCCCAATCGTGAATTGCAGATTTAGCAAATTTCAATTGTTTCTTTCTGAATTTCAATTGATTGAATTTAAGCAATTCAGATTCTCCAATAGCACCAAATGCAGTTAAAAGTCTTCTCTGATTGGAACGCGCTTCTCGTGATATGCCTTGCATTTTGCTAATGGCTTTGGTTACAGCGGGCTCCTCTATTTCTACCCTAGAGCTCTCAGTGGTATTACTTTTAGTATGATGGTACTTATGTTTGGCCTTTTCCTTGATATCCACTTTGTAGAAACCTTCAGTTCTGGCACAACCCGTAATATGACGCTTGGTTGTTTCTTCTTCCTTCTTACGTTTTTTATTGGGCGGTGGGATATACGTTCTGTCTGTAACGCAATGGTCCACCCAGTGAGTTGCATTTAACCAGTAGCTGTAAGGAGAAGACATTTGTCTTTGTCTTTATTAATAAAACACTGTTCATTTAATTACAAACCTGTTGGCATCATCTTGGAGCAGTATTTCGTAGCTCTTCCTGAGATATTCGATGTCCTCAGCGTCGATACCTTTTGTCAAAAACTCATAGAGAATCATCATTTCATCCCTTACATCCCTCTGAGGGAACATTTCGGTAGGCATAAATGGAACGACATCTTCGTCTTTCGAAATTTCTCGCTTCCTTTTCTCGGTCCTCTTTTCCTCTTCCTTTCTTTTCGTTTTCACAGGTTCCTTTTTCGGTCTACCAGGTCCAGTTTTTATAACTGAACTAACTGCAGGAACAGATGCCACTGGTGGTGCAGTAGTATAGCCATGATCGTGCGCTAAAACATCTGCAGTATGAACTGTTCCTATTTGTGGTTTAACAGCAAGAGCAACCGAGTCAGGTGCCGCATCAGCACTTGGAGGAAGTGAATAGCAGTGCTCAAGTGCGACTTGACTAGCTTGGCTCGAACCACCATCTGAGGAGGCTGGAGACGGTTTCGGCTGTTCTTCATCAATGATGTCTGCTTCAAAGGGCCGACGAACGTACCCATTAATGTCTTTTTCCTTCTCTTTCGCATGTACCCTATCCTTTTCTGCAACTTTCTTTTGTTTAACTTCAGCCTTGGATTTTTTCTCTGCCGTTTTCTTTCCCTTTGTAGGTTTTTCTTTTTCCTTAATAGCAATCTCAATTGGACTGGTGAGCATCGAAGGAGTTATTTTTGCTCCTGGTGTAGGTGGTAGTTTGTTACTCTCTGAAGTGACTGGAATATCGATACTTGTATTCTCAGTAGCACTGTCTGCAGATTTAATACCCTCTTCCTCTTCCCTCTCTTGTTTTTCCAGAAGCTCTTTCTGTTTTCTGGCCTGTTCTTCCATAAATTCTCTTTCAATTTGCTCCATATATTCTGTATTCCTTCGCCGGCGCTCTTGGTATTCTCGCTCTTCATCAGAATCACTATAAATGCGATCATAATCAAATATTGATTTCTTAGCAGGAAGTTCATTTTCCATTTCTTCGGCTGTAGCGTTCGGGGAATCTCTTCCAGGTGTTGGTGGAGGCTTGGAAATCTGACTTATAGTGCTATCCTTGCTAATCTCATCGAATTCAGGTGATCTAAGAGGACTCTTCACAGGTTTCAGGATGGACACTTTATCTTCCTCAGTATCTGTATCGGAATATATGCCGCCCTTTGTTTTTGCCTTTGGCTTGTCTAGACGACTTTCTGTGCCGCTGTCTGAGTCGGAATATATCTTCTTCTCCTTATTATCTTTGCGTTGTACTCTCCTTATATCTAGTTCATTATCTGAAATTGAACTAGCATCAGAAAGTGAACCAGAATCCTCAGACTCCTCTTCCTCCTCTTCACTAGATGTTGTGAAGAAGCTAGATGTACTTCCTTTACGCTTCCGAGGTCCAACCGACTGCACTGGACGACTATAACTAATTTTACTTTTAAGATTTTCATCTTCTTTCTCCGAGTCAGAAGCTTGTACCATTTCTTCCTGATCGCTCAGATGTTTGTGTGAATCTTCATCCTGTGGAATAGGACTTGGCTGTTTTCTTATTCTACGGAACGAAGGAAGTTTTGGAATCGATGCTCTAAGACCAAGGCTAGTAAAGCTGCTTAAATCTAGATTATCACGATTGCTATTGATCAACTGATTTATATCTGGAGCCTTTTCTATTTTAGCTAAGCCCACGACGGTTTGCTTTATATCACCCACAATATTTTCCTTGTTGTTTTTGTTACGTTCTTGCTCATCCCACCAAGCTTCAAATTTTTTATATGCTGTGTTTTCTATCATCTTCTTGTTGAAGTCACGTTTTAGAATTTGTTTCAATTCTTCAGTGACTCGTTCAACGACTTCTTTGATACTCTTGACATAGGGATCCCCTTTGTTTACATTATTAGCGGAATAATCCGAACTTTTACTCTTTATTGGGACATAGTTCTCGGTTCCAATATAGGCAGCAGTTTGAGTGGGAGGTATTATATGAGGGAAACCTGGGAAATAAGACTGCATATATCCAGGATGAGGCAAATAATGCGCTGGTTGATAAGGATTATAACCTGGATAGTAATACGGCTGAGTTCCTGGTGGATAAATGTACGTTGGTGGGATCACCTGCTGTTTAGTAATGGGAACTGGAGGAAGAGGGGGAGGGGGTTCTTCTTCAATTTTGCCTTCTGTTGAAGAAAAACTGGAAAGAGACATCTCCTCCTCTTTCCTTCTCCTCGGCTGTACAGGACTATAAGAACCTTTAGCTAAAATCTCGTCATCACTGGATGAAATATCACTAGCACCGTCATCAGTTTTCTTAAGTTCCTTTCGCTTCGCTTTCGAATGTTTTCGTCTGAGTTTGGGCTCCATTTCCTTCGTGGTTTTGTAAGCTTTCTTTGAAAGATAAGGACTAGGAGGCGTCGAACCTGATGACGCGTCATCTGTTTCCATTTTCTCGGATTTCTTATTCGTCGTATTTTCTTCTTCAGACTTTTTGTTAGTTTCACCTTCTGAATCACTACTTTCCAATTGAAGGAAGGCAGGTGCGATGCCAAATGATTTCTCTTTGAACATCATGGCTATTCTTGTATCCAGATCCACATTAGAGTGTTCGTCATCATCATTCTTTGATGATGATTTTGAGTCTTTGTTTTCGCTTTCTTTTGATTTCTCAGGAGACACTTTTTCTTCTAGATCGTCATCCCAGTTGGGCGTACTCTCTCGTTGAAATTCTTCCCTTTTAGTGGCTGGTGGATCATCCCAAGAGTGCTGAACATCATCCCATGATACTTCACTTGAGGTATTTGTTTGCGGTGCATTCCATGAGGTGGTTGCTGGCCAAGCAGGTTGTGTTGGAGGTGGAATAGGTGCAGGTGGATACGGTGGATAAGTCGGTGGATGGGAGGGCAAAGGAGGTTGTGCATAGGCATATGGAGCCTGTGTTGGCGGTATAACTGTAGAATATGACGGAGCGTAAGCGTGGTTAGGTGCAGGATAACTATGATTGGGTAAAGCATAACTGTGGTTTGGTAGAGGATAAGTATGATTAGGTGGAACACTAACGTAGCCTTTTTCAGCTGGCAAGTTATAATCTCGAGACGTGGAAAAACTTGATCGATACTTTGATGAAACCTCAATTCTGTCATCTTTCCTATCACGGTCCTTACTTTTCTCCTTCCGATCTCTGTCTCGATCTCGATCGCGTTCACGGTCCCGATCCCTCTCAATTTCTCGCCCTCTGTCACGATCTCGATCGTGTTTGCGATCTCGGTCGCGATCTCTATGACTATGACTGTGACCATCTCTATCTCTAGAATGTCCTTTCCCTTTATCACGTGCATGATGATCTCTTTCTTTATCACTTTTATGATGATAGTGATGGTGCTTTCGCTCTTTTTCCCAATGCCGACTATCTTTTTTATCATAATATTTCTCACGATCTTTATCACGCCCATGCTCTTTATCTCTATTCCTCTTATCATCCTCGTGTCTTTCTCTATTATGCGATGAATATCGTTCATATTCACGATCTCTATCACGATAATAACTTGTAGTGGATGATGTTGATGCAGTTGCTGCATCAAAACTTTCCAGCGAGTATTCTTGGTGGTATTCTTGCATTTTAATTGTGTCTTCTCTGTACGTAGGTACTGCAGAAGTATGGTGTGCATGTGGAAGTGATGACATGGAATGCGCAACTACTTGATGATGAGATTGAGAGGACTGAGTTGCTGTTTTGGATGCGGACTGAGGTTTCTTATCCTTTGTTAAACCATCCAAGGTTTGCTTACATTTCTCACCAAATGGATCCAAGAATACGTTTAAGACCTTTGTTTAAAAAAAAAAGTTGATAAGTTACATAAGAATTATTAGAACAAAATTTGGCAAAGCAATAATGTTTCTAAAATTGTTAAAAGTACACACTTAAAAGGAATAGTTCTCGCACGCATGAAAGGATCAGAAAGGATCATTAAAAACAATATTCTTAACACTGAAAAGTTGTCAATTGACACACTGCCGATATTCAATCCGATGTAGTAGCATCTTACAACAATTTATTATTATATAGGTAATTAACTCTAGTTACAAGGCATCATCTTCAAATTCTCCAATATCAGCAAAAATATAGCCAAAGATGCGTGATATTGCACCAAAAATCAAAAGGTCTCTTTTTAGATGATACCGTCTCGTCGCCAAAAAAAAAATTAAAAATCTTCTTTTGAACTTCGTTGAAGATTGGCAATGCAATGCGACTTGTTTCTGCCCGATATGAGAATTGCATTCCAGTCTTCAGTTGATACGGGCTATATAGCTATATGAGTAAGATCTAGACCTAACGTGGAATATTTATTGTATTTCTAGCCAAGCACTTTGTCGAATTATTTGTTATGGCAAAGATATAATCCATCTTTTATACTTTGGTTTGAAATTATTCTTCCATTCACAAAAATTGACTGCATTTAAGAAAATTATCAAAAATTTAGTGAAACTGTTTCAGTGGGTTATGTTAAAAACAACAGGAAAACAACAGGTCAACAGGAAATATTGCTTCTGTTGAAAAGAATATGAACAGTTCACTTAATTATCGATCTTAACAACTTTACTTAACATTTTAAGAAAAGACCTTAATCTTCTGTGTTTAGGAAATTCAGTTAATGCATCAACATTTGCTAGCAAACCGTTTTGAGCATACTAACTTTCTTTCCATCTAAGCTAAGGGATCGATTGTCTGATAATTCTTTGAAAACGATGCCAACGGAATTAAATTTTTACGGTCCGAAATTGTAAATAAGTGGTGGTATTAACAAGATGGCGAAATATTTTATAAAGCTCGGTTAAGACCCGAACTTCTGCAACAAAATTCCAAGAGTCGCCTCGCCTGTGTAACACAGAAGGGACGTATATCCTATCTGCAGCGGCTCGCCGTTTTTAATCAGTACAGTTCATGTGTGAATTTGCAAATACATAATTAAAATACAATTAATAAATTATACAAAAAAAAAACACAATGCGTAGAGCTACAATAGGACCAGTTACCATATGATCCGGCCCGATGCCCTGACCACTGAGCTACCTAATCGATCTATCTGAAGGTCACTAGTTCCATTCCAACCCCACGCGCTGGTTTTCGTGTTAACATTTAAAATAAAATCGTCAAAAATGAGCGTCATTTGAAATTATGTTTTATGCTTAATTTTCATCTTTCTGTTTCATGTTTAACTTTTCTACAAATAAGGGCAGAGCGTTTTATTAAAAAATAAATGTAAACATTTTATTTGGGCATTCGTATAAATGTTGGCAATAATTTTCACTAATAGAAACGTCCATCGAAAAGCAAGATTCTTGTTGGAAACATGTCGGTAGTTAGCTCTCAACAGGATAACAACAAGCTGCCCGACATGTTGGCAAAATTTATAAGCTGAAACGAGGCTTAAGGATTGCATAATTCACAGGTTTTCTTCGTCCAGGCATGTATGCAATTATGGTCTTACTTTAATCTTAACACATATTTCTTCAAAGGGCTCCTTGAAATATTTATAAGCATGCAGCGCACATTTTGTCTCAAACTATAGATACCTCCTCGAAATATATTTAAGAATAATAGCGGCCTCCAGAGACGTTTATAGCCGCATTGGAATTTGTCCGGGTCTTGACGAATGTAAGTGAACCTACTAGTTATACCACGGATTCCGACTATTTTAATATTTCAATCAGTACATTATGATCCACAGCATAGTGTCGAAAGTTTTTAGGCTACAAAAACGCATTGAGGTGCAGATTGGCTTTTTCCATGACATTCTTAATAATAGCCGTAGCTCTGCTCTTCTTTTAAAATCCACGCTGTTTCTTGTCACTTCCTCTGTTTTTGATTATAAAGCTTTCTATTTTATTACAAGATATCTCTCATATATTTTGCTAAATATACTCAGAGTAATTGGTCTACAATTTGGATAGCATCTTTCTTCGGTTTGAAATATTGATATGAATCATGTTTCCTTTACGGAATCTAAGAATTCTCTCTTCTGTGCATTAATGAGGATCAAATCCTTTGCAGTTATTCTATTTGATCCCGAGGAGGAATCCCGATTTAATTGCGATATGAATTCTGATATTTCTTTATTGCTAGTTGGATGAATGAATATTGAGTTTTTTTTTTGTTTCACATCTCGTTTTCTCGCTTAGTGGGCCTACATTTTTTTGCAGCTTCTTTACCAGCAGTGAACTTTATAAAATTTATGTTTAACTGTTCCACTATTTCTTCTTTTTCAGTAATTGAAACGTTAGAGTGCTAACTGTCGATATATTGACCCTCCGAGTACTTGTGAAAAATTCTGACCGTCGATACAGCGACCATTACGTCAGTTTGCTTATAACTTGCGGGCGCGCGTGTTGGTTCGATTACGCGTCGACACTTATTTTTTTAAATCGTAAATTTTGCTCTTAACCGTTTGAGTGCTTGACGGCGCGATAGCAAAAAATAAGACGCAAAACATTACACTAGCAATCTTTGACATGAATAAGATCTTAGCGGACGGGAATGTTTCCAGTTAACTCCTAATAGCAGAAGTCCAACTCACTTTTGATATGACTTTCACTTGATAAAAAAATATTTCTCCCACCATTGCCATTCTTAAAGAGAATATCAGATGCATTTAAATAACAATAACGATATAACGGCTTTCACACTTCTGCTGGCTGCTGGCAATTTTTTCAATAACTTGTCTTTTTTCTTGCACTATTCTAGGCATGCTTTCCAATTTTGTTTAATCGAGACCAATGAAGAATCCGATTACCCAGGCGACTTATAAGAAAATGGACATCGAAGCACCCACCATAGCAATTTTATATTAGAATTGTTGCAGTTTTTATTTCTTCCTTCATTAAAGGATTTGTTTTCGTAATATAGCTAAGCGTTGAATAAATACCAGAGTCCTGCTTAAAAGTTTTGCTGTAAAAAGTGTCCTAATAAAAAAGTATTTGCCTTACTAGCAATAAATGAAGATATTGAGCTATGAAGACTTTGCCCACGCAGCACAAAGTACAAATTAGTCGTGACATAAAAAATGTTTTATAATACCCATGCCAAAATAAAATAAATAATAAATGAATTACCTTTCCCATCACAGACTTCTGGTTAAATTTATCCACACATTGCCTGGCAGATTTCACATTCTCAAAAACTATTCTGGCCAAACCGAGATGTTTATTCGTTACTGGATGGTAGTAAATGTACATCTCATCATAAGCACCGCATTTATCAATCATCCCGGATAAGAATTGTTTATCTATATTATCATTTAAGTTTGTTATAGTTATTTCGATAGCCGGAGGCTCTCCTATATAATTTTGATCAATTTTAAACCTAAAAATATTAAAACCATTTGCAGCAATGCAAACATTAATACAAACTCTCTATTTTTTACCTGGGGACTGGAATACCTTGTGGTTCTGGCCGGGGACGAACGCGAATTAAGGGATTCCTGGGATCTCGAGGTATGACAGGAGGATAAGTCGGATCGTTTGGTAGTACTCCATCGTAGCGATAAACTTTCGCTGCTCCCTTTATAAGCGCCGGATCAAGAAGTAGCTTAAAATTTCGCGGGCCCTTATGAGTTGGCACTCCACGATTATCTGCAGCCCCATTCATCTGAAAATGACAAAAATTCCAACTAGTGTACATAACCTATTTGGGTTGACGTTTACTAGTTTCGCAAAATCTCAACCATTTGCTATTTACTTGGACGAAAAACCTAAAATAACTACAGATAGTACATTAAATATACCTTTCCTCTAAATCTCGGATTTTTAGCCGCTTTTGTTGATCTGTGTACAATTGTCTCAGTTCCTAAGGAAACCTCATAGTACTGGACGTTTTTATCATACTGCTTCGAACAAACAAATGTTTTTCAACCCCGCGCTTTTACTGGACACTAACAAAACGTCCGCAAATAAATCGGATTTTATAAAAGTTATCGCAAAAATTATCTTTTTATCGAAATTTTTACAACTCGCTCTCCAACCCGAGGATGTAATGTGCAGGGTCCCCTCAAACACAACATTTCCCTTTTGCGTTCGAGAGAGACGTATACCAAACGGAAATATCCCGCACTCCTGGTCAATAAGACAGAACGAGAGGAGCGTATACTCATACTTGTTGGCTCATTCTGTCCTTCTGTCTAATTACGGCAATAATGAATTCAGAATTCCAATTAAGACAGGGCACCACATCTTAATTTTATTGTTTTTGATAATTTTACAATTACTGTTCGTATCATTAGATGCTGCGGCTTTCTTATTTTTATACGCAGGATGAGACCAATCCGATTCATAGCACTATTTGCTCGTTTTATTTTCTCACGTCGTTGTCGTTCTGTGTGGGGTGACGAGATTTTCTCCTTTAGGGTTACCACAATTGAGGTAATTTTTGAACGATTTCCACCGGTTTCATGAAGTCGATTTTCCACATGAGTATTACGAAATAAGTCGGTCTAGTTGCATGTTGCTATTTTGTGATCATTCTGAATTTAATTGAAATTTTGTATTGAAACAGGTCTAGTCTAGTGGCCCCAGTATATACAACAACGGTATACATGCTACGGTCGCAATTTACTTTTATTTTATACGAGTCGACGAAATTGTAAGATTGTGAATTTTCCGTAATAAAGCATAGCTTAGTTGAATTTGCGTTCAAAATATAATGATTATTATCTTTCTCCAAAATGTCTATTTGTTAAACAGGAAACATAAATAAGATATATTCAAAACACGTGAATTTCCACAGTAGATAGTGTAATTTATTTGCCTTAAATAACTGAATTGGGCAGTTAGTAGAAGATATTAAACAGGCTCTTAGATTCTTTTCAATACGAACCAATCTTGAATAACTCATAAAATACTTGTATTTTTGCATAATCTCAATTTTGAATTAATCGGTTCATAAAACACCAAAGTCCTTTATTTCCTAAATCCAACCTGCAAGTTGCCGATACCACAAATAAAACACCCAATTGTGCACAACTTCACGCGAGTTCAACTTTTCGGTTGTCAAAGTGGTTACACAACTTGAAGTGAATTGAATTGCCAAATTTTCACCGACAAAAGGTTAAATTGGAGAGAATTATTAATGGTTTTTCTAAATCGGCTAAATAAATTCTCAAATATCTTCTGTTTTCAGCATCCACTCCACATGGCGCAAAAGGAGACTCCATCTATCATACCATCTGTAAAGGCTCAAGAAGCGGAGGAGGAGGCTGAATTGGTTGATCCTCAGACAGAGTTGAGGGTAAAGCTTAACATAATACAATACATTTTAGGACATCACTAACATTAACGTTTTATGCAGGAGAAATGTGGACAGGATCACCATGTGGAAGCCCTCTACAATAAATATCAGGAGTGCAATGATCGTGTGAACAGTCGATCAAAGACCACTGAAACTTGTGTTGAAGAGCTTTTTGATTACTTTCATGAATTAGATCATTGCGTAGCTAAAACGCTTTGGTCAAAATTAAAGTGAGAACTAAATCTATGGGAAATCTAGAGTATATCTGCCAGTTCAGATGTCCTAAGCTGAGTAGAATGCATCAGTTACTTGGAAATGAAATGGTCGAAGAATAAAATTTAATGTTACTAGAAGTCGGTTTTGAATTGGGGTACATCATGGTTGGGGAGTTTTCCAGTTTTATTGGAAACATTTTAAGAAGAATGTGTTCATCTTCTTTTATAATCCTGGATACTGCAATTGCAGTTGTTCTAAATGGGGAAAATCTATTTGCAAAAAGTCGGCGGCGAAGGAATAACATTGTCGTACTAATATCGAAGGTTTTAAGTACCAAGTGGTATTTTCCGGCATTTCGGTAATTCCAATAAAGGCTCTCAACCTCACTAATCTAATTCTTGTTATGAAATACATTTAGGATGGACCAGTACGAGTACACCGCGACCACAGCAGACAATATACACTTCTGGGGGATCGTATTTAGGGCCTATTCCAATCCATTTTCGCGAAAAAATATAATGTTAAAGTCCTAGATTTTTCTATATTTCTTGTTTCTGAAGGCCCACAGTCTTGTTTGTTGATATATTAGAAGACCGCAAAGATTCCCAACAAGCAAAAAAAGAATCAGGTACGTATGTTGATAACAAGAAAAGTTACACACTACAAGCTAAAGGTATCGCCTCAGCGGTGCTTGTACTGAATTTTTCAATATATCTTAATAACGGTACATTATTGACCCCCCTTCCGGAACAATTTTTTAGTCTGAGTTTAAATAATGCCAAAATTTAGGAGAGAAAGGGAGAGGTGACTAAGGACTCACTGAAACGATCGAAGGATTCTTTCTCAAATAACACTACAGCAGGCTTTATAGGGTGTATGTTAAAAACGCACAGCCACAGAGTGTTAAGTGAAGAATGGCTTAGAATTGAAGAAATAAATTAATCCGTTCTTGACACTATCATAATTATTAAATCTTCCTCTCTAAGATGTTCTAAACAGGTAATAGTCTGAGTAAAGACGTCCCATCCTATTATTATTATTAAAGATATTCGAGGGATCCCGAACCAGACCTCGTCAAATGGGTCCCTTTTCGTCCCTCTGCCAAGAGCCGTCTCAGCCAGTTTCTGCCGGGAGATTCCTTGGCAGATCCCTGACCTTGACGCCCCTTGTCATATTGAGCATTTGCTTATAGGTTAGCTGCTCCACGCCAACCATAGGGCTGCCGGCAA
>QYTT01091328.1:58046-76677 GCA_006980735.1 Dasypogon diadema
AGTGTCGAAAAGAATTCATGGTATTGTTGCTTTTGAGGCAATATGTGCTTTCTTGGCCTTACTTGAGCTGTTCTTTGGTATGCTATGATTACTGATTATGTAAAATGTTAGAAACTTTTATAGCTAATATTCAAACCATTTAATCGAGCTTCTTCTCTTTTAAACGGTTTTTTCCAATACCAGATTCAGAGGCTTCAGGATTCAGTCAAAATAAGTCGTGTGTCCGCTGGAGGTAGTCTAATGGTGTGGGAGGAATTTTGCACTGCTGGCTCCACCAAATTGGCATTCCTTCCTAAAAGAATGGACTCAAAAATGTATATGGAACTTCTCGATGAAATGTTAATTGAAAGGGCTCGAAGAGTTATGTGCCAAAAATTTTGTTTTCCAACAGGATAATGCTGCAATCCACATCGCCGAACATGTAGCGCGCTTTTTTGATGCCAAAAATATATTCGTTTTGAACTAGACATTTAGAAGTCTAGATTTAAATCACATAGAAATTCTATGGGAAATTCTTGCACGGCAAATTTACGGTGATGGCAAGCAGTATAATTCGGATAAAGATTCAAAAATTGTTGTTGAAAACGCGTGGAGTTCCATTATAACATAAGAACTAAAAGAGCTGGTAAAATCTATGCCAAAAAGAATTTTTAAAGTAATAACTAGTAAAGGCGGTTACATAAAATATTAACAATGATTTAAAATGTAAGGAATTTGTGAATGATGTTTTGTGTAATAAATTTATAGCTATTAAAAATTAGATTATTTCTATTGCCCGCTTTTATTGTAGACTAGGCCAACGTTTTATGAGAATTTCGCGTACTGTATTTTCAGAAAAAGTTGTTATAGCTTCATGCACTTAGAAACAGCTTGTATAGTTTAACATTTCAAAAATATTGCAATGAAAAAAAGACAGATATAATCTATCTAAGTTTTAAGTGCAATCCACCAAGGCAGACTGATTTTATTCTCGTGAAAAGTCTTCCAAACCTTAAAACTTTATATATGGTATGCTCATTTTAAAAGAAACAGCAAAACCCTTTCTTATATTTACACAAATTTTCTTAATTTCGTGTAAAAAGCATACAAGATAAATCACGAAAATGTAATTTTACCTCCTTGAACGATAGAAGGAAGCAAATCTTCTGGCAGTTTTATCATGAGCATTCCTTTCAAGTATAACAGCAAACGTTTAGGAACATTTTACCGAATCACATTAAAGTCCAATGCACCGAGTGAGATAAGCTGATTAACTTCCGGTGAGATCCGCTTAATCTGGAACAAAAGCCGCAACCAACAGGGCAAGATTAAGTCAGAAAAGTTGCAAGAAATTTCTCTTAATTAGTGGGCTCTATAATTATGTCTTGCCGCTGTAATTATAGGCTTTATTAATTTACAAACAAATTTTTTGCCACATTTACTACAACGTGATTTTGTATTCTGATGAGAAATATGTATACCTTTTCCATTTCAAAAGTTGGAATCTGACAATGCATTCCAGTGCACACTTGAATGCACCTGGATATACTTGAATTAATTCGAGTGCAATTAAAAGTTTTTTTTAACGAAAATATCTCAATTGTTAAAAATTTCTCTGTACCACTTTTGAAATGGTGAAGTGAATGCAGTCTCATTTGGAACCCATCGATGCTCACCGTGATTTCTTATGATCGCAAACAGATTCGAGCAGCTTTCACCAATCAAGGCCCATCAGTACTTTTATTAAGCATTCTTTTCTTGCGAAAAACATAATAATTCCGAAATATTTTTGAGGCAACTGGTAAAGCTTGTTCGTTATGCAATTCGTACATGAAAGTCTCAACTCTGAAGACGCCTTTCGAGAATGACATTAAATTTAATTGCACTTTCATATTACGTACAGTGAATAAATTATTAATCGATTTTCAGTTAAGAGCACTCTCTGTCAGAAGCATGGGAAAATACAATTGGCATATGTTCTTTAAATAAAAATCCCATTTCAAGTGGAGGTCACTGAAAAGTGTCTCAAAGTTTTAACTTGATTTAAAGTTGTAAAACTTCTTGTCTAAAGAATGAGGTGAAATGGTTTGCATGGATCACCACTATCGAAGCAGGGGTAAAAGTCAACACATTCAATTTAAAGTGTGCTTTCATGTTGAATTGGCCTACAACAACGTATTTTAGTTCAGCATTTTCTTGTTTCTCAAATATTTCTAGCGCAAAGGTTTTGAAATTTAAGGTTTCACGTTGTAGACCATAGTTTTGTCTATCACAATTGGAGTATTATTAACGTTGAAAGATAATTGTAACCTTTAATATACAATATTATGTATGTGATTAGGTTAGGCGAGGCGTTTTATTTGATATAAATAAAGAGTAAAGTCAGTCAGTCCAGTAATTGGATTTAATTTCTTATACAGTCCATGTTACCCTATGCAACTTTTCCTATCGTTTGGTTAGCTTTTTAATTCTCTTACTACAAAGATCTTCCATTCAACATGTCATTAATTTCTATTGATATGGCTTCGTAAAGATTAACAGGGATGAACATTTTTTCAACTTTGTGAGTGGGAGAATAAGAACATTTTTGCTACCCACAAATATATAAATACGTATGCCAGCACATTCTAAATTTAAACAAAGCATTTCCATTCTAAAAATTATAGTTTTTGATATTGTATTACCCGAACATTTCATGCAATTCCTCATTCAACCTCATCTCACCTATAGTGAAGAATGGTAGGGTAATAGTAATGTAATGGAAACTAACCAGTTCTGATCTAGATCAGCAGAAGAGATATTCACATGTCAATTCTTGATGAGGACAGTTGCTTTCAAAAAGGCCTTCTGAACCGTCTTCAGTTACACGCCTTTTCAAAGCTTGAATTTTATACATGACTTGTTCTCACAACGCCAAAGCGTTGGTTCTAAGTGTCTCAATCCATCAACCAGCTCCACTATCACCACGAGATTCGAGCTTAAGTGTATTGTCCTGTAGCCGACGTTAAATGATTCTGTATCCGTGTTCATCTCCCATGGTAGTTGAGTATACTTAACTATGATCCTGTTTAAGTTTAGGATGAACTGGTTGTTGCCACTTTTTATGTAATACTAGTTGGATTGGGTCCCTTGTTCCGAAATCCGCATGCTAGTTTGGACGTATTGCAAAAATCCGACTAAAAAAAACTTTTAAACTCATTGGCGATTACTTCTAAAATCGATTCCCTGAGAGCAGGCTACCGCTGTATTATCGCTACTTTATTGGATAACGAAATCTCCAGTCTGATTACTTGTAGATTAATTCCTATGCGTGATACCTGGCTTCGAGCCCTTTTTACACTTCCTTGAGACAAGATCTGGCAGAAGAGTGAAGTTCCGAGAATTCTTCTTGAGTTGGATTGTGCGACTGTGGAACAGATTACCAGCTTCTGTTTTCTCCCAGTACTACAGGCCCAGCTATTCAAGCAGTATGTATACTGACACTTTCCATTTGACATCCTAATTCGTTTCCTCCCTTTCCTACTTTTTTTCCCGTCAGCATTATAGAATATCCCCTGACCTTTGGCTAATGCTATTTAATTTGCAACTGTTGCACCCTGAGCTTAGGCAATACCTTAAAAAATCGAATAAGATATTTTTATACAATATAAGTTAAACAAATGAAATTCTAATAAATAAAAGTCGCCAAACTTGCTATTAATCTTCAGTCTCTAAAGCATGGTATTTCATTAGTTTTCCTTGACTTTCAGGGCTAAGTAATTACTTTGCCTGCGTAGTTTCATTGAACCCATTAAAAATTTAACAACCTTCATCTTATTGCTTAATTCAACTTCAAACCTGTAAAAGATGAGTAAAAACAACAAAAAAAAGTATCTACCAGAACTTATGTATGCATTGCAATCACACATTCGTCTCGCCTAGGTAATTTCTTTAAATTACATTCTACGATCTCTACCGTAAATTGTTACGTATAATCTGATTTTCGGCACAGAAGTGAATGACCTTCTTAGTACTTAAATTACCTGTGTATCTGGACAATACAGAAAGCTGTTAGTTTTGGAATGAGTAAAAATAGCAAACTATGTAGAGTACTTCGGTGTTAATACTCCTAAAAACAGGTTTCGAGATGCTCCAAGTGTGACTGGCCTTGAACTTGATTAACAAGAAAGTATTTCCATTGAGATTAAATTATATAAGAATTGTCCTTTAAGCAGTCTGAAATTAATGAACTTATTTTATCTAGATTTTTATTTTTCTGATCGGGTAAAAAGAAAGCTTTTAAGACAACTGAAGATCACTTCTGCAAAAATTTTATAATAAACATTCACATTCTTGACCTATTCTTGTTTAGTATGCATTTAGCAAACGCAAATATGGATTCAGATATTCATCACAATTTCACACTTTCAGATGCCTTAAATATGGCGAAATGTAGGCTTTTAAAGTTATGTGTACATACAATAAATCCTAATGAAACTCTTGTTTGTTTACCTTTCTATGCCTTCAATTTTTGTTTGTTTGCTTTTTTGAGAAAGTCCGCTTGAAGTTGCTATTCATGTTTTTTGCATGGAATAAAATTTTTTGTTTAATAAAATGCATTTAAAAATAGAAAGGCCAATCAACTTGAGGCGACAAATTCGCATCGCAGTCCATTATCGCATTTCAAGTACAAATGAATTCAGTCAACAAAAGAAGTCGTCTGGGTTACATACCTCCAATATGCAAATACGAATGCGCCAGCCGGTCTCATACAATCTATAGAAATTCTTTTCATTATTACTAAAGATATAGTGCATATACATATAAAATTAACATGATTTACTCAATGGATTGTTTATTTTCGTGAAACTATCTAGGTCGCAAAGGAATTATCTTCTTAATTTGCCTAGTGAATCAAAAATTACGCGCATTCGAGGTCATCAGGGGATGAATTCTAATTATAATAGTTTTCTGTTTATTTCCTTTTGTGTATTGAAAGTAAAATGAAAGCACATTCTTAAATCCATGTCATGACTCACTTTGATTTTCGGAGCATGTTGTAGACCTATTAAATGTGAATTCCAATGATTCACGCATGTGTATAAATGCAAGAGAAATTGAATCGTTAGTGCTTGAAAAAAATACGAAATTTATTTGTAAAAAAAATAATATAAATATAGAATTTCTTTGCAAGTATTGTCCGCAGGTACCATTCAAAAATTGAAGAGGTCAGGAAAAGAATGGCCAAGGTCACATTTTCTTAGCTTAAATTAAATTTTCGAAGCCTTAGAAAAATTCTAATGCGATTTAGGACTAGCAATAAGTTGTCATACGAAAATGATTCTAAATTCTGTTAAATAATGGTTGATTAATATTTAAGAAGAAATCCAAATTGACTATCTTCCAACAAGTTTAATAATATTTTATTTATTTTATATCGTTTGTTGCTAACTTATTTTTTCCTTAGTCTTTTAGTTAGTTAGTCATTGAAATATTTTGATGTTATTAAAAATTTTTAAAACAGATCGAGACGGATGTTGCCTCTTTGTTACAATTCAGAAAATTTCTACAATCTGAAGCTTAAAAACATTGGGGCAGTTACAAAAATAGAATCGCAACGACTAGGCTACACAACCGACATACGCTCTTTTTCAAGTTAAAATTAGCGTATTCGTGACACATGACTAAGTCATGCGATGTTTTTCACCTTGTGAGTCAATGAACGTTTTCATTAAAATTTCCCAGTTTTTTGCCAGTAGGAAACAAGTATTTTTGTAGCAAATACAACAGGTTGTTGCAAACAAACCATGGTTTCAAAATACTAAGTAAGAATTCCCTATTTGGCGTCGAGCGTAATAAATTTAAGAAATAATTTTTGACTGCAAAAAATTGAAGCACCCTACAAAATCGCAACCTTGTGGTCACCTTATTTATTTAAAAAAATATATACACACTTGTTGATATCAGAGCAAAAGGAAAGACGTGTTGTGTCGTCGAAAAGGTTCGTCTCCAACGACTCATTCAGGGTCGCCGCAAGGTCCGAATTTTTTGAACAGCATTGGCTGTTCTCTAAGGTTAAATCTGTACTAAAAGGGACACATTTTGAAGATGTTGAAGCTATTATATTTAAAGAAGTGTGATGAATATTCTAAACAGCATTCCAGAACGTTTTCCGGCGGCTCTACGATCGCTGCAAATTCTGATTTTTATTTTAAGATAATAAATTAGAAAATATGCCTTTCCCGATTTTTCAAATTAAATTCAACCATTTTCAAGTAAAAGTCTTCTTATTTTAGGCGGTTCCATTTCTATTGAAATCAAAATCTCTTTTCTTAAAATATTTCAACATAAGAGAGGCAAACAGAAATTTTGCTCTGGCATAAGCAAGCTTACTCCTTACTTACTGCGTTTCCGTGGAGAAGAGAGAAATTGTTTGCTGCCCCTTTTAGGGAGTTTTTTGGATCTAAAATTTCGAAACGTCGATTTTTTTTCTTTTTGTATATTTTTATTTCTTATAGTGTGGAGAATATCTATACAAAACACGTTCTGTCATTCTTTATACCTCAAAAATGTTGAGTAACTTTTCAATGACACAACCGATCTGGACAAGTAAGGTACCGCTGGAAAGCCACAAGTGTCCTCTTTCAAATGAACTTTCGGTCGTTATTCTGAGATCTCTTTGTGAGGAGTTTTAAGGATTTTACATAAATAAAAATCTTTGGAGATTTTGAGGGGAAAGGAGTGATGGAGGTCTCCAGTGAATATTTCACTTACAAAACTTCCAAGCACATAAACAGGCACGCATTATATAGAAGATTTCACTATTTAAGAAAAGGAAGAAGGAGAACTTTTAGCAATCATTTGTATCCACAAAACCTAAACTCTTCTGGCACTTATGGAAGTAGGCCTCGTTGCACTGGACAATTAAGAGGTGAATTAATTCCTCCCAATAGAATGTGTACAAAAACTCAAATAGTGCTTTGGAAAATGAGGTAACACTTTTGGATTGAAGGACATATAGTAATCGAAAGAAGCGAAAAAGCTGACATCTCAGTAGGACAGGGGGCGGCTATGGAATTCCAAAGCCCAGAAACATGTTCTGCCATTGGGGAGGAATGGTGGAAAATGTGATCCAGAAATGGATCATAAAAAACATAAAAATCGGTAAAAAAATATAAAAACCTGCTAACAGGCTAAGAAAAGAATTAGGTTGCCGAGTGGACCGACCAGAAGAAAAGTTGTAAGTTCGGAACGAGGAACATTCAAATAATTGATTTCTGGCTCTGACTACTGGGCAGCGAAGTTTTGGATATCACCTTATAATCTTCAATAAAACAAGGTTAAAATTGCGTAGGAGCACTTCGACGCAAACCAACTAAAACGAATTTTGGCAGAGGAATGAAAAAGGATTCGAAGACCTTGGCCTACTGCGATATCCCTCGAAAGATAACTACATTACGTGTGAAAGAAGGGAAACCAGTTCGAGTACTGACAGTATTGTGCTCACACCATCTGCATTGACCGACAGTGTCGTATCCATCTATTTATGCGTTAGCTACGTTCTGAAGCTCATTTTTTGAAATAAGCTTGAGCTGAGTTGAATTTTTTAAGAGCAGAATGCACCAATTATTCTATTCAAGTTTGTTTTAAGGGACTGGAATGTATATCGCTATAAGTAGTTGGATTTTGAGTTCCTTAATTGGTTCGATATATTAATTTTCTAAATTTCTAAAATTGCCCAGTGGTGGGAATTTTATTCGTGAGGTCTGAAGTTCGAATCCCACCGATGTCCATCAAATGTTTTTTTTACTAACACACTAACTGTGCATGGGTAGAATATTAAAATGGATTCCGAACTAGTAATGCACTTTTACTTCATATTTTATTTATCATGTCAACACACCTCTGGACTTAGTTTTTTAAACAAAAAAACAAACTACAAAGAAATTGCAATTAATATTTCTATTCAAAACAGGAAGCAAAAAAATGATGCCTTTTAAAATTCTCTTCTTATTTTGATTCAAAGCACGACTAATTGTGCAAAAAATCGAACTAAGTGCAAAAAATGTTGGAAGAGATAAAATGAATACAGACAATAATAATTAGCTCATTAACCGGTCAACTAAAAGGTCTTTCACTGGCAAAAAGGGGCAATTCATTTAGTAAACGAGAACATGACCAGAATTAATTTAAGATTAAAATAAATTTATATTTCCGAAATTAATGCTAATTATTTTCTTTCAGGTCAAATATCGGCCGTTAAGTGCTTTAAGTGTCAAGTTACCCCAAACTATAGACTCGATACTAACTCTAGTACACCAATTTGTGCAAAATTTGATGGGTCCAGTAATTTTATAGTTGATTGTCCTTATTCAACGATGTGTCTTAAAAAAATTCTAAAACTAGAACTCCAACATGGACAGACTGTAGAGACAATAACAAGAGACTGTGCCAATCAAAAATACACTGATCAGGTAATTTTTTCATTTAAATTATTCAAATTTGATTACTATAAAATTGTATTTCTTTCAGGTATTCAGACAAGGAGCCTGGCGTGCTGAACATAAAGTGGAAGAGCCTTATGAAGAAGGATGTAAAAGTTTGAAAGAAAACAATTTATCAGCATCTAGTAGCACATACTGCCATTGCAGGGGTAATCTTTGTAATTCAGCATCGAAAGATTCGTCCGGATATCACACAGATGCTATGGCTGTTATATTCGTATTTAATGCTATGAAATATATTCGTGGGGGAGCTGCCCAATACTAGTATTTAGTATTTTAAAATATAAATAGCTTTCATGTTATAAACTGTTCGTTCCTTAAATACAACAACGTGAATTAGGTAAATTCCAAAAGTTTCAAAAATCTTGTGATATGATATTGTGAGATGATAAGGTCTGATAGTGTTTCACTGCCTAAACGCAGATTATTGTAAAATATTTCGTTGTATTTTCCAGAAAATTTTGACTTTAGGCTTCTAAGCTTAAATCTAGGATTTAAAATAAGTTTACCAGCGATTGTAGACTTTTAATAAAAGTGTTTATTACTGTGGTGTTCCTATTTATCTCAATATAATTCTTTATATATTGAAGATTTAGGTGAGCGGGACGTGTAAAATGAAAAATTAAATAAGAACGTAATTTATACCGAGGTACGGTACGGAGGCTCTTATAACAGTTTTAAAAGGAACGGAAATATCATTATATTATGCTTTACCTGTTTTAAAAAACGTTATCAGACAGAGTCATAAATAAGTTCCGCTTTTATACATTAATTTATGACATAAATATTTTACAATTGATTCTAGTGTATTACATAATATGTATTCATCAATATTATTAATCATTTGCTTTTGTTTCCATTCAGTGGAAGACTTATCAACTCCTTTCGTAAAAAAATTCGAGTGGCTATGAACTCAAAAAATTATGTTTGTAAAATTCCTCATCGGGGTGGGTGAGGTAAAATTTATCAAGCAATATTACAGTACTATTTCCTTTTACGCCATTTGTGCAGCTTGCAGTCTTGCAGCAAAGCAAGGTTCACGCTTTGGGATCTGATTAAAAATAGATTGTTTCAGGGACGAGAATTTTAACTAAACTTTGCGTTTAATGTCGATTTCCCTCCAGATGAAAGCGTCTCATACCAGGGATGAAACCTTTTAGTTTAAGAAAAATGGCTTCACTCATTTGGCTTAAAGTAGTTTAGTACTAGTGAGCTATGGAGGGTTAAAGAACCAGAAGTAAATGGATGATAATTGGTAATTTGCTGCCGCAATAGATACCGCCTCGGTGTAATACAGGCTTAAAGCAGCGAGGCGGAAAGATGCAGCTTTTTCCATTACCTTACCGCTCGCACCACCAGGCTTTCGCTTAGAAGTTTCAAATTCTTTTACGAACTTTACATACTATTTGTGTTAACATCAATAGGTTCTTTATCGCTTACACACAGATCGTATTCATTGGTTTTGGACCGAGTATGAGTAAGCTATAGTAGAGAGTATTGAAATACTTGAGTAATTGGCTACTTTATTATCCTGAGTATGTATCTGAGATTTTCAGAATGAAGCACCACATCTTTCATACTCCAATTAACATTAAAGGGAAGTAATTTGTAATTTTTAATAAGTTACTGATGTAATTGTAAGCCAGGGGTTGAATTTTGGTCATGGTTTTCCGGTAGTTGCAGAGCGAAGAGTGTTAAAAAGTGCAATTCAAAGGCAATGGGACTAATATCTCGAGATCTATTTAGCATATCAGTGTATGTGAGGTCTCAAATAAAAGGAGGAGGTGATCTCTGCACGATATTAGAATAAAACGTAGTAGTTACAAAGCGAGGGGATGGTAAAAAACGTAACTGAAAGATGAAAAATGCTGATATCTCGGGAATTAGATAAGATATCGGTATGTGTTTGGTGGAAGTAAGATATATTCCCTACGCGATAGTACAATAAATGGTTAAATGGTAAATTTAAGAAATAGAAGAAAAGGCTGAGAACAGCTTCTAACCACGCCATAAGAGGGAGAGAACAATAAGGCTAAAAAGAAATTCTTCAACAACAAAAAAGGGAGCCTTGCAGGGATTTTTGCTCAAACATGCAGACTTAGGTCTGTTTAATGAGGCTGTACGGATTTTTTTTGGGTAACTTCTGATAACTTTCTGTGTTCAATGACTGTGTGAATTTGTTTATTTAATCTATTATTTAGCAAAAAATTTTAATGAACCTATAAAAATGATTTCCGATTATTTTTTCCACATTTCCCTACATTAAATTGAGAGCTTCATGAAATATCAAGCATGATTTTTGTCTGGAAATAGCTGCTCAATGAGGAGGGAATTGTCCGAAGTAGTATGTATCCGGGCGCACAGGCACAGTCAAATGGCAGTTTTCATAAAGTTGTACAAAGTTAGCCAAACTAATCTGGACAGGGGAACATTAAACAGGGCTATTTCTAACTTGTCTTGCGACAGAGCACATACTTCGGGGGAGGGAAATAAAGGTGATGTCTCTACTAAATCGAAGAGAAAGTCGTTGTACCGAGGCGAAATCTTCATACTGGTCAATCTGGCACTTAGAGTGCACCACGTAGAAGCAGTATCTCCTGTATGTAAACCAGCATGCATATCAAGCTGGTCAACGGAATCTGTACAACCGTAGTTGGTAGGAGTGGCGCAGAGGAGGTATTGAATACGGGAGGCATTGGTTTGGCCACTTTAACAGACATCAAAAAGGTACCTTTAACAAAATTCAGTGTAGAAACTGAAAAGTGCCTTGCAAAAACGTGCGATTAGACCGACGATGGAGAAGATGAGGGGGCAACACGTTAAGAAATAGGGCAACCAAGATAAAGCCAGATCACACAAGGGTTAGGGAAAGGATCACAAGAGGATGTCCACTTGATGGGGTGTTATAACTTTTTCTGTGGAATGTTACAATTGACAATTGTTAACGTCATCTGCTATGCGGTGACGAGGGTTAAATTTAGGTGCATAGGAATTAGGTTGCTTTTAGCAACACACCCATAACTGCGCTAGAAGCTTTCCTGGGGCTGTCATCGCTGGATTTGTTTGTGAAAAATATGGCAGTGGAAGCAGCACTCAAGATGCAGTGGGACGGTACAACTGGAACTGAGTATGGGCATCGACCAAATAATAACAGAAAAACCAGTCAGCTCCTAACACAAGCAATGAACGCTTTTTCTCGAACTTCTGCCCATCGATGCCTCCCCGAATAGCATCCTTTCTTCTCACCATGTACTTCACAGTGTACACAGTCGAGAAAAAGAATTCACTGTCTTTGTTAGGAGCTGACTAGCCTTTCCGTTATATGTCGATAGTATGAGCATGGGAAACACTGGATCATGTAAAGAGATTAGGGAAATCACGAAGCCCAAGGACAGAACCAAGAGGGTCAGGATAACGGAAAGGTTTCATGATATTTTATTAGTTACAGGTCACTTCCACAGAAAAGACTTGGACGGAGATACACTTCAGTTTACCAGGCAGAAATGTTGGCTCTGACTCGTGTGTTGTTTAATGGAGGATCAGATGCAAGGAGATGAAATCCTCATTGAACTGGACAATTAAGCTGTGAGGAGATGCATGCATCAGGCGGACATGAATTCATCCCTAGCGATGGAATGCATACAAAAATCTATTGGGTGTGCCTCGAAAAATAAGGTACAACTTTGTTGGGCTAGAGGACACAGGTTCAAACCCGACACCGTAGCAAAACACAGGGCAGCAATTGAGTTCCAAGGCCTAAAACCATACTCCGCCATTAGGGCACACATGGTGAAATTCCTAATTGAGAAATGAGTCATAAAAGAAAACCAAAATCGGTGAGAAAATATGACAACCTGCCAAAGGCTAAGAAAAGAATTAAGCTCTCGAGCGGATCGACCAGAAGAAAGGTCTAAGCATGGAGTAGGGATCGCTCAGAGAATTGATTTGGTTGGATGGAGATCACAGAGAATGATACATCCAGACTGAGCTCAGAGCGGGCAGGAGGACGACTGTCATAGGCTGCTCCACGGCCATTATAAGGAAGTAATTTAGTAACCAAGATAAATAATGTAATAATAGGTATTGTTTTAAACAATTTCGAAGTATTTTGTTAAATAAAGTAAATTTCTTGCGCTATTTAGTCTTCAATGAGACGTACCTAATTAACGGGTGTGGGGTGCTTTTTGCAATTAGAAAAGCTAGTTGTCTCGAAATCGAGTTTAATACTGACATTTTCGAATAAAATATTGTTGATTGTTCGGCAATTAAAAATAAATTTTGTAATAATAAAATTGAACTTACCACACCATCATTCTCGACCAGACACAGAAAAACCACATCTTCCCGAAGTAGGCGCACTGCAGCATGTAATGGATGTTTAGTTTTGCTCTTGAGCATCTTGTACAGCAATGGTCCGGACATATGTTCAAAATCTTGTGGGGTCAAATCATCCCAATGCGTAGAAATTAATCCTGAACAATATTCTAGAAGACTTGAAGCACCAACTTCCTCTGCAACGCAATAGAATCCAACACAAGATCTAACACCAACCGAAGCCACTAATGCACGTTCACATAGCCCCAAAAGGCCAGGCAATTTGAATTTGTGTGCAGCCCGTAATAAGCCGAGAGCAAGACTATCATGCTGAAGATCTACAACATCCGTGTAGATCCACCGTAGCAGGGCGAAACCGACATCAGCATCCAAATCGGTCCAATCGAGTTCTTCTACATCCGCGAGTACCTCTTCGCGCCATTCCTCCGACCGAGCGTTTAGGACAAACTTATGGGCGGGCATAGTTTTATCGTGCAATTTTATTGTAATATCTGAGTACGTTTTACGTCCGTAAAGCGTTGCCACGGTCATTACTAGACGAGAAACGAAACTACTGAACTCGCCGCTAATATCATTTTCGGCTGACGATGCAGCCGCTTTACTGTACTTTCTTTCCAGTTCAGCATAGTTTCTTTGCAACTTGGTATACTCCTCCTTCAGTAGCTTCAAGTGTTTTTCTAATTTGTCTGCGGTTTCGTTTGAACCTGAAAATACAACAAAAATTGAATTTTCCGCCACACAAGGGAAACTAGGCAAGAACCACGACTTGATAAACCGGATGTGCAACAGGTGGCGCCACGATAGTGATGTCAAAAATCGGACCACCCACAAAAATTTCGGTGCGGCCTGTGTACTTCTGCCTCAGTCAGGTCAGAATTACTTCATTATATATTTTGGGATAGTTTCCATTTACTTTGCACCTTTGTCAGGCGAAAGTAGGGTAAACTCTCCACACCACTCTGAGCAGTGAAAGAGGACGTAATAATGTAAACTCCTCGGCAAAACATTATTTACTGAATGGTAGCTGGCTGGGAGGATTTGGACAGGAAATACGCCCATTGGGGCCAATTGCACTCCTCCAGTAGTCAAACACTAACGTCATGGTTCCGTGCCGGCTGTGCTTAACATCTATCAAGATATCTTACCCATCTCAATCAGGCAATTCGTTACTTGGTGTAATTTTCAATGTAAACTTATGATAGATTGCTCAAAAACGCATAATTAATCCTTTTCACTACTTCTTACCGAATGTCACTTCCTCGCGCACACATTTAAGACATCCCAACATTTATCTAAACCTGTCATTCCATCTAAACCTGTCATTATTTACCCCATCTAAACCTGTCATTTACAACGCCTCCTATTTAAACCTGTTATTTACAATGCCTCCGATCTAAACCTGACAATGACAATGCCTCCGATCTAAACCTGACAATTGTAGCATTTCTTCACGCACACATAGACATTTCTTCACGCACACAAAGACAAACTAACGCACACAGAGACAACCTGCCTAAACCTGTCAAATGCCTCCTATTTCAAACCTTACAATTCCAAAATTTCTTACGCGCCAAAGAAAACTCTTCTTCTTCTTCTGAGGAGCAGCACTAGCAAAGCCCATGTAACACCACACGAACTGAAAACTTTTGTTTGAAATTTTCATAACCGAACAAATTTTTTGCTTGGGTTTTTAAAGGAGAATACAGGGAAGAAGTTACATGAAATAAAACATTCGCATTTATTGAAATGCTTTTTATTTTCATAAGTTTGAATATTAATTTCGGAAAATTATCCCTGGCTTCTTGTCTGCTGCATCCATAAAAAACGAGTTCAATATTCTTGCTCAAGGCCAGTTCATGGCTTGTAGTTTAGAAGGTTTTGGCACTGGTCATTTCCATTTGTAGTGGAAAAAATTCCTTTTGCGTGGCATAAGTGCTTCACTTTGGCATTTTATCAGTCTTTCCGTGGTTCTTGCTTCCATGATTATGCTCCATAAATTTCTCAACAAATAAAAAATGCCCTGGGAACCAAATCAAGCAACAAATGACCAATACAAAAAGGGACGTGTAGTTCTTAAATTGGTAAAAATTCAATCCACTTTGGAACCTAGTTATACATACGGTTTGTTTGTTGTCAGTTCTGATCCAACCTATATTTCTTACACAACTCATTTTTACTCCTAGATTTGTTCATCGTAAATAATACGAATCTAGGTTCCTTTTTCAAACATATCGGCCCTCTGCTTACAACACATGACCTTATTTTCTGCATTGATTCATAGATTCATTGTTTCAGCACAGTTCCCTTATTACCTTGACCATAGATGAATCATTTTCTAGAGATGGAAGTTTAGAACAGTCGATTGCAGCGAGATTTCAAAGCTTGCTACCGAATCAATGCTGACATTTTTGAACACGAAGTATTAGAAGCTGCGTTTTTTTGGTAGCAGAGCACAGAGTTGTCATACATTAACTGAGTTAAATTAACTCGGTTATTTTACAGAGTTAATAAACTTACTGAGTTATTTAAGTCTTCTACGAGAAAATAGATAGCATTTGTCGAAAGCTTTTATTTAAAGTAAATAACGGCCTTTTCTTATCTTTGCTTAAAAAGAGAAAAACAGAAGAAGAAGAAGAAGTCCTTTTGAACTTTCATGAACTCCATTGCCCCCAAAAAAAACAGAGCTAGATATTACATTATTAGACGCACTCAAAGCAAAAGCCTTTTGACCATTTTTCTGTATGGAAGTGGATCTCTAGTTGATGATTTCTCTAAGCCTCGACTTATGCAATTCCTAGTCCATACCATCAGGCTCTGGATAATCTCTCTATTGGGCTGAGAAGGAGCAGTGGCAATCGTAATTTTCTTAGTGAATTTTTTTGAAACTATATAAATTGATTCTGAACTTCCAAATTCTAGTTTCAATTCTTTCTTTTATTTTGTTCTGCTCCGTAATTCTAGTTAGACGTTAATTTCTACAAAATCCTTTATGTTTTGTATCCAATTTTTATTTTCCTCCACATTTTTATAGGGACTATCTATCTTAAATGTGTAGAGTTACATTCTGAAATAAATAAATAAAAATGTAATTTTTAACATACTTTTGAAAACACTCTAAAACTTTATCAAAATCGATTAGAAATATGCGTTCGAAATAATAAGACTCTTACTGAACGACAGTGTTCTTGTATACAATTCTTTTTGGATTTGTTTTGTCTGTTTTTTTTTTCACGGTGGAAAACAAAACACGCAATAATACTATACGTTAACACATCGGTAGACAAATTCCAGTCCAAATTTCTGCATAGTAACGTAAGCTAACACTTAAAAAAAAACAAATATTGCTAGGCAAGGTTTCTAGAGCAATTTAAGTGTGGAATTGGCGGGTTTTGTGCGTCAATGCTACATCGACATTTTACTTTTGCGTGTTAACAAATTTAGTCCCCCTTTTCGCCTATAAAAGGCAAGAAATTCGTAGTATGAATTTAGTTCTAAATATTTTCCAGCAGCCAAAAAATGAATGTCATCTTTCCTTTACTTGTGTTAATAGTTAATCAGATCTTCGCTGGAGATGCTGTTGAGGATTTCACTTATACAAGTATGATAGAAGAATTGCGTTTGTTTAAAAATAATTTGGTCACATACATTAAAACCTCAATCGAGAATTTTAGTGATCTACAAAATTCTTTACAGAAAAAAGAAAATAGTATTGAACAAGATTTAAGAGATGCCTATGTGAACTATAAAAATGCACTTAAAAACCTCATCGAAAAACTTGGCAATCTAGAACAAGATGTAGACCAGGACCTTAATAAGACACGAAGATCTATAGATCCTCTTATAAGAGCCATGCAGAAAACATACCAAGATTTAAGTGATTTGCGAGGGAAAATGACGGAGAATTGTCGTGAATTATATAAAATTGACACATTTCTTGAGGATGCAAAAAACAAACTGAATGATATTTTCAAACAAATAAAAGAGAAGTGGCTTGGACCCCTAAAATCTACGCAGGAATACATTAAATACGCCTATCCTTTGGCTGACAAGGAATACCATAAATCACTCGCTTCTTGTTTCAGTGGAGAAAGATGCAAACTCGCATGGGTCAATTTTACTTTGCAAATTAATACCTTAAGCGAAGTTGCTGAAAATTGTAGAGCAAACTTTGGTGACACTTATTGGACATATTTGAGAGAACTATTCGATAGCGCGCGAAGTCAGAATGAGAAAATGAAGAATAAAATCACAGAATTAAGAGAAAAGGAATGTATATAAAATTTGTATAAAATTAAATCAATAAAACATTCCAATACTTATATATTTTGGTTTTTATTAACATTAAGGTCCATTGGGAGAACAAGGGTGTCATGCGCAACAATCCCATTCCTTTCCTTCTAATCAGTATAATGTATTAAATTTCACCACCCTCTTCCTCTCTATTTTAAGAGGGAGAGAGCGGTCACAAACTCTGACCTCTAAATAGCTTATGGGAAACAATGATTTCTAAATTTGGGTTTATGACATATATTGTATCATTATCATTTTTTACTCGCAATGAATTTTAGATAAAAATATCATAAAGAATTGAATGTTACTTACTAACCATCATTACACTCTGTTTCCCTTCAGTAAGAATTATAAAATACACTAGTATATAGAATAAGGTGGAGTATCTCACCGAGATCAGCACACTGGATATATGAAATGATGGTTAGCCCTATCCTGAGATTTGTTGTGGTAATAGCAGGTTATTTACATAAATTTTTGTAAAAGATTGGAAAAAATCGAAATTTCGTTAACATTAAAAACGAAATTTTAAATTTTGTACGCAACTATGTCTACAATAATAACAGATAATTAAATTTTGTCTTTTGTTTTGTATAGGATATTTCTTTAGTAATATTTTGTTATTCAAAACGCACATTTGCCGGCTCTGCTGGAGAGAGGCGTGGGTATGTTGTGGGCGCCACATGGTTAATTTAACGAGTCCATGACCTCACAAATTCCTTTATGCTGTGGTAAATACTTCACTATTTTATTAATGCGTTACCACAATCCAATTTTAACAATTTATACTCTGTATATGCTAGTTTAAATGAACAAAACCGACTATTCCAAGTGGTGGACCGAAAGCGAAAGCGACAGCGCACTTCTTTTAAGTCACACCGAATTTTAACAATAATCAGAAAAAATCGCAATAATCAAAGAAACAGTACTTGTTTGTCGTAGGGGATTCCTTTCTATCGCCCCTTTCCTCCTTGACCCCGGAGTCCTCTACTTTTTTTCCTCGATCCAGTTAACATCTCGTCCTTGCTTATGCTACTTTCTGTTCGTTTTCTTTTTTTTTCTTTTTATATTTTTGGAGTCGACGTCACAATCCACCTTCACCTTGTATAGTATATCTTCCCCCACTTCTGATTTCACGTTTCGTTTTTCTCATCTGTCTTGTCTCGCATTCACTGCCAAAATGTCCGCTTCACCTACCAGAGCTATTCGTTTTAGAATCCATTTGCCCCTATTCGGAATTCCTTTTTGTTTCGATGTGAGCCGTTTGAATCGGTTAATTAATTAATTATTTCTTTTTCAATTTTTAGGATATTTTGTGTCTTTTCATTTGTAGCTTACGATGGTATTTATAGAAAAAAAATTCCTTTTTCCCACAAACGATAAAAATGTACGAAAACTCCAAAAATTTTATGGATGCCTCCCATACGTTTAAATGTTCCAGTTTTTGTACCCCTCGGGGATCCTTTAGTGCCCGGATTATTCTCTGGGTTACCGACAACTTGGTGAAGGCGAGTTTCTAAGGTTTAATGCCGAATTAAATCCAA
>QYTT01091328.1:76697-87973 GCA_006980735.1 Dasypogon diadema
AACTGAATGATATTTTCAAACAAATAAAAGAGAAATGGCTTGGACCCCTAAAATCTACGCAGGAATACATTAAATACGCCTATTCTTTGGCTGACAAGGAATACCATAAATCACTCGCTTCTTGTTTCAGTGGAGAAAGATGCAAACTCGCATGGGTCAATTCTACTTTGCAAATTAATACCTTAAGCGAAGTTGCTGAAAATTGTAGAGCAAACTTTGGTGACACTTATTGGACATATTTGAGAGAACTATTCGAAAGCGCGCGAAGTCAGAATGAGAAAATGAAGAATAAAATCACAGAATTAAGAGAAAAGGAATGTATATAAAATTTGTATAAAATTAAATCAATAAAACATTCCAATACTTATATATTTTGGTTTTTATTAACATTAAGGTCCATTGGGAGAACAAGGGTGTCATGCGCAACAATCCCATTCCTTTCCTTCTAATCAGTATAATGTATTAAATTTCACCACCCTCTTCCTCTCTATTTTAAGAGGGAGAGAGCGGTCACAAACTCTGACCTCTAAATAGCTTATGGGAAACAATGATTTCTAAATTTGGGTTTATGACATATATTGTATCATTATCATTTTTTACTCGCAATGAATTTTAGATAAAAATATCACAAAGAAATGAATGTTACTTACTAACACTCATTACACTCTGTTTCCTTTCAGCAGGAATGCTTCTTGCTAACGATAAAGTTATTTATATTTTGTTTAAAAGGAATTATAAAATGCACGAGTATATAGAATAAGGTGGAGTATCTCACCGAGATCAGCACACTGGATATATGAAATGATGGTTAGCCCTATCCTGAGATTTGTTGTGGTAATAGCAGGTTATTTACATAAATTTTTGTAAAAGATTGGGAAAAATCGAAATTTTGTTAACATTAAAAACGAAATTTTAAATTTTGTACGCAACTATGTCTACAATAATAGCAAAATTATAATACAATAATACAAAAATTTTATGGATGCCTCCCATACGTTTAAATGTTCCAGTTTTTGTACCCCTCGGGGATCCTTTAGTGCCCGGATTATTCTCTGGGTTACCGACAACTTGGTGAAGGCGAGTTTCTAAGGTTTAATGCCGAATTAAATCCAAATTCGTGGAGTCATTTCACCGGTAGTGTAGTTAGTGTCACTGGTGTTTATCTTGAATTGAAGTCAATGGGGGGAAAGAGAACAGTTTCGGTAAGTAAAAATTGCATTACTTCAAAAATACTCTTCGTTTCAAACAGAAAAATACTGCTGAAATTTCTTCTAGGTTGCTATTGCGAGTTTTGATGCGCGGTCCTTTTCAGTATCATACCACGAACAAATGTAAGTATATTCTCAGATCAGTTCAAAATATATCCTAAAATTTAAGGGTTTTAAGCTCCTTACAATAAGGAGATTAATTCAAAATATATCCTAAACTCAAGCTTTTAAATTTCTTACAACAAAGAGAACCATTCCAAAATATATTCTAAACTTACGGCTTTTAAACTCCTGACAATAAGAGAAAAATTCATAAGAATCCTGTCCTACTTAATACCAAATTCAAAACAAGGGTTATTAAATAATGTTTTTTATTTTTTTTATTCCAGGTTGGCCACCCTGCAGTTCCAATATGTAGACATGTACCTCGATATCTAGATACTACTGCCGGTAAGTAATGAGTCTTGAGTTGCTCTTCAACTTCTGCCACTGATTTTTCTTATTAATTTTTTTTCATTTGAATTCCTCTAGGGGGACCTCCCGAGAAGGTCCGATATCTCTAAGTCGGCATATAATCCCAAAGGTAAGCCACCCACTCTAATCTGAAACCAAACAAAATTTTTGGTAGCATACTTTGGCCAAAAAAACACGGAGGGACTGTGAATCAAGGGTAAAATAATTTTAGTCATTCTATTGCCATAACAATTTTGGCGTTGGATTGATGTCGCTGTGATAATTAGAAAAAAACATATTAACAAAATATGAAGGTAACCTCCACCTCCTTGCTCCTTCTTGAGCCAAACTATACGAATGTGAAACGGACGTAGATTATTTAGGATTATTGAAAATTAAGATGGTTGTAAGACATTGGAAAAATTGGAGAACTGGTGTGACATTAATCATCTTTCCACGAATGCCAAATATTCACTTTTTTTAAGGTATTGCTTAATCTCAGGGGACAATGCTATGATGCGCACAGCATAGCTTAGGTGAAGGGGAACTAGGGAAGAGGTGATTCGAAAATTAACAAAACAAATGTGGCAAGTGAGCCACGATGTATGGGCATAGGAGAATTTTGGGTCACTTAAAACAGATTAAGGAACTCACGGCGCCCAAGCACTGGACCAAGAATATCAAGAGGGTTAGGATAGCTGAAAGCTTACAGAAAAATCTTATCAGCGACGGATCACGCCCAGGAAAGAGACCGAGAAATATTTTCATATTCACGACTTATAAGCTGGAGATTTAAATTTGACCTGTTATGTTAGCCTGAAGAGATACATCCCGGCTTACCAGCCAGAATTGCTGGCTCTGGTTCACGTGTTACACTACTCAAAGAAGGGGGGTGGTATGGGGAGGTGCCACTCGACACTCAAACAGTGGTTAAATGCATGGATTGGACGGTGATGAATTTATCCCTAGCGTTGGAATTTGTATAAAAATCCAACTTGTTGGGGAGAGGACACATAAGAATAGAAGGGAACAAAAAAAAAAATCGGACACCTGCAGTTCCAAGGCACAGAACCATATTTTACATTTGGAGAGGCATGAGAGAAATAGGTCAGGTGGTTAGTTTCTTTGGCTACTGGACACCATATCTTTGGATATCACTTCAAAGGGATGGGCATCCTAGAAGATGATATATGCACACTGTGCCTGGAGTATAATGAGACGACGGAGCATATTGTATGCGCCTGTCCGGCTTTGGCGAGTAGAGGGAAGGTAGCCCACAAGCTTCCCATGGGTAATATAACATTGGAAGGTTAAGCTCTAAACCAATGCTGAAAATAACGAGAGATGTCGAAGCTAGCAAACTGTCTAGAAACCCTCCGATGCAGAACCGTTAAGACGACTTTCGGCAGAGGGACGAAAAAGAATTTGAAAGCAGAGGCAAGAAAAGAAAGATTCAGCGCAATGATTCAATACGCGTTTAAAATAACATCTTGAATTTGTTTCAGGTGAACAAATGACTCAGACCAGGTGATACTTTCTCGTTTATACCTGTTCAATATACGGCTAGACATTGTATTGTGCACTGTATGGCTTGGGAAAGTTGAACGACATGAGCACGACGATACGGACATGGGTCTAGGCAAAATCTTCGAAAGTGCAACGCCATGTACAAGAAGAAGAGCGAGAACATTGAACTCTTTTTAATGAATACTTTAAAATAGGCGCAATTGGGCTTATATACTTCGTCAGCCCATTTACTGCTATCTCGAAGCATTCATAAAAGAGAGTTCAATGTTCTCGCTCTTCTTCTTGTGCATTGGTTGTAGTTTCGAAGGTTTTGGCCTAGGTAGAATTTCACCTTAGGGGATTGGGACCTTCAAATATCGTGGTATAAACTCTATTAATAATATATGTATATTTATGGAGATACGAATTCATATTTCATAAAGTAACGAGGCTTCCATTCCGGTGAAGTCGCTATTAAAATTGCTCAGGAGACGAAGAAGAAGACATATCGATAAATATCTGTTGTCACAGTTGAAGCTGAACTCTCTGTATTTATGTGGAATTATAATTCAACTTCTCTTATGTAAATTTCCACTTCATTGCAATTGTCTGCATCCCATGAAGTGTTTTTTTTAAAATCCTGAAGTTGGGAGTAATTTCGCCGTCGAATTATGTAAGCTCAGTTGCTATATTTCAGAGCGTTAAAAAACTGTTCGCCCTGAATGACAGAGTTTCAATTGTTTTTGAATTTGTTTTGTCGGTTTTCAATAAAGAATGAATTTCCAGATACATAAATTACGCGTGTGATTTGGTAAATAAATTTTATTTACTCAGTTCGCTTAGTAACATCAATTAATAAGAAAAAAGAAAGTTTCCACGCGTGCTTTTTGTCTGCTACTTCCACACTCTTCAAGCTTTGCTAACTATAAAAGCCAACAAATTTCTAGCAAAGATTCAGTTGAAAGTAATTATCAGAGGAAAAGATATGAGTTTGAATTTCGTTTTGTTTATGATACTATTCAAATCAATTTCTGGGATTTCCGCAGGAAATCTTGAAATTAAAAATTTTGAAAATGATTTCCACCACACAAGTATGGTGAATAATTTGCAGTCGTTTAAAGACAATTTGGTCACATCTATTGAACGTTTAACTGCAAATCTTAGTAATTTATCAGATTCTGTAAAGAAAGTAAATATTGTGGAATCTGTCTTGAAAGATGCCCAGGAGAATTACATCAAATCGCTTGGAGCGTTCATCAAACAACTTAATGTTCTAAGGGATGTTATAAACTCGGATTTTGTCACTACAAAAAGAGTTTTCTATGCAGTTGCAAGTTCCATACTAGTGGAATATAAAAATTTAAATGACTTACGAAATGGTGCAGAAGAGAGTTGTTTTAAATTAGATTACATCAAAAATGGTATTGACACATCGCTCACGAATGCAAAAGAAGGAATTTCTGATTGTTTTAAAAAAGTACAGGTGGAATGGCTGAGGCCACTAAACTCTACCCAGACGTATACCAATGTAGTTTATGGTTTGGTTGAGAAGGATTACAATGGAGCACGAACTTGCCTTAGTGGACACAGATGTAAAGATATATGGAACAATTCTACTGAAAAGGTTGTTCATTTAAGAGAAGTCGCTGAGGGTTGTGAAAACTCCTTTAAGACTACCTACTTCAACTATTTACTTGAACCTACACAGTGTATACGAAATAAGATAGTCGAAATTAAGGCTAAGATCGAGGAATTCAAAACAGAAATTGAGAAATGCTAGAATTTTTAGAGGAAATTCTATTTAATAAAATTTCTATGTTTCTTAAAATTTCAATCTTAATTTTTTTAATTTTCTGTGACATCCTGTATTGAAAAAAGACATGCTGCAATTTTGAGCCGACGTAAGCATATTTGCATGATGGCCAAATTTAGAGTTCAATTTTGAAATAACAAATTAGCCCTTTCTATCCGGGGTTAACATTATGTTTTTACAAAATTTTCTTTGTATTTCCTTTAAATGATGATAACCTATGTAAGACATAAAAATGCATAAAATTTTTTTAATAGTATTTTATATATATTTAATTTCAAAAATATTTGTTCATCAATATTCTGAAATATTCTTTATATATATATATAGAATTTAATGAGTTTTTAAATCGCAATATTATTAAAAAATGTATGTGTATTTTTGTGTGATAATTTGAATAGCTATTTTTTCTTGTTGGACATAGCCAACCATTGTATTTTATTTTTTGGCAGCAGAGTACTTGGTTATTTCACAGAGTTAATAAGCTTACTGGATTATTTATGTTTTCTACTGGAGAATAGATGGCGCTTTTAGAAAGTTTTTGTGTTTAACATTTGATTAGCACATTATAGCAAATGTGGGTAAAACTGACATTAAGAGCTGTGTTCTTTTGGGCAACAGAGTTATGAAAGCTAAAAATAAGGGTTGAAATCAATGGAGTATATGGATAATTCTTCTTCTTATCTTATCCTCTTTTTAAACAAACCCGAGATAAGTAAAGACCGTTATTAACTTGAAGTCTACCTTAATGTTAGTTTTGCCCACATTAGTGCATATTTTAATTGCTATGATGAGCAAAATCAACGTTTAAACACAAAAACTTTCAATAAGCGCCATCTATTTTCCCGTAGAGGACTTAAATAACCCAGTAAGCTTTTTAACTCGGTTAAATAACCGAGTTAATTTAGCACGGTTAATGTATGACAACTCTGTACTCTGCTGCCAAAAGAACGCAGCTATTATAGCAAATGTGGGTAAAACTGACATTAAGATAAAAGCTGTGTTCTTTTGGGCAACAGAGTTATGAAAGCTAAAAAGAAGGGTTGGAATCCATGGAGTATATGGATAATTCTTCTTCTTATCTTATCCTCTTTTTAAACAAACCCGAGATAAGTAAAGACCGTTATTAACTTGAAATCTACCTTAATGTTAGTTTTGCCCACATTAGTGCATATTTTAATTGCTATGATGAGCAAAATCAACGTTTAAACACAAAAACTTTCAATAAGCGCCATCTATTTTCCCATAGAAGACTTAAATAATCCAGTAAGCTTTTTAACTCGGTTAAATAATCGAGTTAATTTAACTTAGTTAATGTATGACAACTCTGTACTCTGTTGCCAAAAGAACGCAGCTAAATTTCAAATTAATAACGCTCTTTACTTATCATGGGTTTGCTTAAAAAGAGAAAAAGAGAAGAAGACGAATTAGTTCTGTACTCTATGGATTCCAACTGTTCTCTTCAGCTTTCATAACATAACTCCGTTGCCCATAAAAAACACAGCTAATATCGTGTAAATCCTGTTCTATAGTTTGGTCAGCGATTTTTATCGTCAAAATAATTGGGTAAGTGTTTTACGTTTTTACGTTCTCATAGTTTGGGTGTAGGGTCAGCCACTCACATAGTACGCTTTAAGGTTTTTGAAAAGTTCTTCGACGATGGTCGCCCCCCCCCCACTTGTTGTTGTGCCACTTGTCTAATGAATTAAATTTGAAATTGAAATAAAGGCCTGTATCATAAACTCCGATGAACTGCCTAACCCCATTCAATTCCACCAAACAGAAATCTTTAAATATGTGACTTTTTTGCTGCCATATCATAGACAATATTAGACAAATTTCATGTGATTTTATTAAAAATATTTATATAAAGCGGTGTTTGTGGTAAGGACCCTCCTTCATATGATTTAGATTTAGATGCTGAAGACCTAAATGAACATTATGCTGCGGGGCTATTTACGGCATCGTACTCGCGCTGACATCGATAGTGACGAATTCTATGATGAATTCAGTTTTCGCTGTATCTCTCGTGATGAAGATATAAAAGTTGTTGCTTGTTGGCACTGATGGAATTGCTCCAAGATTCTTTAAGATATTAATGCCAATTATTCTTGATAGCCTTGTTTTCGTTTTTAGTTCGTGTCTTACTCGTTCGCAGTTCCCATAGATATGGAAAATGTAATAGTCTCACTCTTGCCTAAGTGTGCTACGTCTGCATCACCTAATGATTTTCGACCGATAAGATCAGTGCTTGAAAATCTACTGTATTGAATGTACAAGCAAATGCTTAAGAATAAATATCTGTCGAAATGGCAGTCTGGTTTTCATTCTAACCAAGGTTGTGAGACGGCTTTATTAGATTCCATAGAAATTCGACCCAATTTCGATAAGGACTTCGTGACAACACTAGCCTTGCTTGATTTCACCAAAGCTTTGGACTCAACCGTGATCTTCTCTTGCAAAAATTACGAAAAATTTATCGTTTTTCTAACTCTGCCATAAGAGTTATTAAGGAATTCCTGTCCGATCTATTACAGCGGGAAAAGGTTTGTGATGTACTCCCTCCTTAGTAGTTTGAATATGATATTTAACACACGATTAACTTGGCACGACCACATTCAATTGATAATTACATCAAAGATTCAGAGGTCTCTGGCGCCATGCAAAATACACCGATGTGATGATAATATCGATCATACAAGATCGATTTAGAAATGGCAACGATGTTAATATGTGCATTTAATGCTAACGTTTGGCCCCGAGAGTAACATGTACTATGTACTATCTGTTGAAGTTTTTTCATGAGCGCTAAGACATTGAACGATAACATTAATGTTGACGATGTTGGGATGTATCTGACATCGATAATTGAAATATCGAACATCGAGCCAAAAACATCGATGTTTCGAAAAGATCGATGAACACCGCCCAGCACTAGTCTAATGGCAACAATATTGTATTTAAATGGGTGTCAGAACAAACAGAAATAAAGAACAATGGGTTGGTGTATAGTTTTGGTGGAGAATGTTCATCAGCCTCACATTTTAGACCCTAATAACTACAAAAGAACTTTCTACTCCTAGCAAATCAGAACCCATGCAGTTTATAAAGCCGATGACTTGAGCTAAGAAAAAAGATTTTGAGATCGCAGTGACAGAAACATCCACCCTGTAGAAATAACAATAATACTAAATACCGGGCTGAAAGATCTTATAAAGCCTCAAATGTAAACAATACATACTTTATATTATTTATTTTATTTATGGTTTAGACATTCATGTATTTTAGTAGATATTTCCTTTTTTCTTGTAATGGTTTTTGTTAAAGCGTCTGTTTTACAAATACGCTTATAAAATTTCAGGATTGGTAATACTTTTATCCTTCTTAAGAGAGGGAACTACTTCCAGATCTGCCATTGCAAAATTGGCTACTGCGTCAATTACTGTATTCGTGTAGTTCTCTACGCTAAGATTTGTTATACAACTGATGCTATTATGTAACGTGGTTACAAACAATATTTTTCAGAGTTTTTAGAACAAGATTTATGAGTTCAGCAAGACTTTCTCTGACATCGTGTAGTGCATTCTCTGAACAATTCCTTAACTCTTCTGTTGTAAAATTGTATAATATCAGCTGTAAATTCGAGTGTAGTTCCGTTTAGGTGGCGCGCCCTATTATCTTGAAACTTTGCATAACCGTACCTCATGACGTAAAAAATCTAACGGTATAAGTCATTTGAGGCGACAAGGTCAAAAGGTACGTTTGAAATTCAAACAAAAAATCAGTTTTTTGTGAATATCTTCCCAACGGAGAGAAATAGCAATAGTGGGTATAGCTTGGTAGAAACATGTGTCCTAAGATCCTCCAGGAGATGTATACATTAATTTCAAGATATCTCCTTTTACAGAATTAAAAAGGATATTTTTCTAATTTTTTCGTTAAATTCAAATATTTTCATAACGGTAAACAATAGAAGTTCCAAATTTGGTCCATATGTAGGTAACGAAGCCTTCTATAGGGTCACAGGATTTATTTTTGGTGATGTCCTTTTATAAGGACATAAAGGACTTTCAAATGTGCCTTATACTTGGTGCACTGAAGAAGAATTATACCAGACTTAATGTAAGGATAATTTATTCTTATGTGCACAAGGTACTAATGAAATATTACCAAATATCCTTATATCCTTAAAAATTTATACAAGAAAATATAGACTGCTAGGTGCTATAAAGTCGAAAAGTTATTCAATATATTTTCTTATGAATACTAATGAGTAAACACATGTTGGAAGTGCTTATTGCACGAGCTTTTAATCCCCATATCGAACTAGTTTTATTGTATATGTTATGTGTACATTCTGTTCTGAAAAACACAATACAATTGTTTCGATCTTACAAAGGAATTTTTATTAGGGTTAATTACTCACAATTGTTTTGAAATACTACAGTTCTTTGTTTAATAAATGTGTTAATGGAAAATTTTTTCAATTTTCTGCCAAAGCATACGAAAAAAATTGCGCAATTAATTAGGTTCAGAAAATGTAATTGATGTTTACGATATTCTAAAGTTTATTTCGGATATATATGTGTTATGACATGAATCTGTAGTGTAGTGATACCTACAATTAGTTCGAGATCAGAACTCATTCCAAATTGTAGAAGTACTTATGATATTATATATGGTAGACAGAGAAGTGTGAATTATGATGTAAATTAAAAAATGTTTTTTCGTTTGTGGTGAAACTTCTTGCTATATTAGTCTCCCTCCAGTGCCAGTCATATCTTAATGTAATAATAAATCATCTTCCAGACTTGATTGTGGGTCTATCAGACGTTGCTGGAATGGATGTATCTGCTACAAACTTAGGAATATTCGCCGGGTGGTAAAATTGCCCTATCCCGATTTGTTAGACTTGCTGGCTTTAGGCTGTCTGTTGATATAGCCTTGTGATGTCTATTGATTAATAATGTAAATTTTTAGCTTTTTTTGTAAAAGCAGTTTGACTGTGTCATTGGGATGAAGATGTGTACAATCCGTTAGGTCTTTATGGATAAAGACTTTATATGAGCCTTGTCCTCGTGGCTCTGCTTGTTTTACGTTTTGAATGATGTTGCGGGGATTTTGCACGAATATCCTGCCCTCTGTATTTATTGTCATCATGAGATCTCCAGGTAGCTTAAGTGTAGTGCTATAAACGAATACTGCTGGAGTTGTTTTTATGTCTTCATGTAACGATGACTTTAGAACAAGTAGAACAATGGAGAGTTTAAGAGACTGTTAAAATTCAAAATTTTATTATAACCCCTGTCCCGCACTACTCACCTTTTACGTCTGTACTGTGCTCTCGAACGCAAATCTGAGCTATGGCTGCACGTGGAGCTAACCACAAGGTGCAGCTTAGAACAAAAAGAAATGGATACCACATATTCAAACAGGAGATTTTGTGTAGTATTTAGAAGATCAGGAAATTAGTTGAAAAATAAGTAGCTTCCTGATAAATCAGGAGAAATGGAACCGTAATTGGAACAGGATTAGTATTGAAGAATTGTTTGCCGACTCCGCCGAACTTGAAGATATAATGAGGCCAGAAAAGGTAATTGGGGCCATATGGAGACCTAAAAAGACTAAATTTATATAATCTTAATATAATTTGAAGGTTAGAGAACTCCTTGAACCACGGTTTAATAAATCCAAGCATGGAGTTAAGTCTGAAAACAGTGTATTTGATATGAGAAATAAAATACGATTTCAGATCAAAAAACACGCCTAAGTAATTAACAGATTGCACGCGTGGAACAGTGCTAGTAGCGAATCTGTAGTCAAATATCACAGAGAGGTTCATGTATTCTAAAGAATGACATGAACTTAAAACTTAAAAGCTATCCTTTATAAAATTACTGCACCATATAAAAATTATTCTCTACATTTGAGTGGAAATAAAAATAAGAGAGCTTAAAGAAAAAAACCTCTCTTATATATATTTTATTTGGATACAACTACAACTAACAAAGTGAACAAAGTTATGATTTAAACAAAAGGCGATTTGTGAATTTCTACAAATTTTGATTTTTTCTAATAATTTCTAAAATATGCAATATTCAGCGAAACTGTTATACTCGTTTTCTTTTCTTTTATATTCAAACAATGTCTTACAATTCCAGCCAAATCTAAAAAAATAAGGTACGAACTTTCAATGACTTCTCATGGAATTACTCAGGAAATATTATCACCTTCTCTTTTCGGTATCATAGACGTCTTTTATGCTTTGGCCTCATTCTAATTAGGAAAAGGATCTCCAG
>QYTT01091329.1:16006-27705 GCA_006980735.1 Dasypogon diadema
TCAAGGAAAATTGCATTAAGGGAATTCTCTTCTGCGAGTACGGGTATTATGCTGGTCCCCCATTCACGGAGGAGTCCGTGTAGAAACGTTTCTTGCTCAAGGATTCCATGGTACTTGGCTGCTGCATACGAATCACTTTCCGGGTCATTTGATGCTAAACTGAAATGAGTGAATTACGAAATCCACTGAAAATTAACAAAGAAAATGAATTTTACTTAAATCGTATTCGGTGCAAGGTCGTTCTTGCCAAGTGAACATTTGTAGAATGTGAATAAATTGGTGGATATTTGCAATTTTCTCTAATTCAATCATGGGAATTCTCCCTGGGTGTAGTATGAAATTTTGTAATCTATTCGTAACACTTGTCTTTCCCGGTACGAGACATTATTCTTTTTTGCACTCAAGTACAAAGCAAGTGCCTTGAATCTTAGCCTTCGTGGGTCTTTCTTCAATTTACAGGAGTAAAAAAACAGCACAGAATAATTGACTTAATTTCATGCAATCATAGTCCATGATAACACTGTAATTTTGACTGAATTCTTGTTACGAAACAGCAGAAATCCCTCTATTGTGTTACCGCAGCAGGGGAGCTTAAGGGGCGCAAAATAATGTTTTAGAAATGTGCTCACAGGGTTCCTTCCCGTGATGACTTTTTCAGCTGTTTGTTAATTTTCTGAGTAGAGCCATGCTTCCAGTCACATAGGATGATTTTCCTTACCAATTTGTGTGGCTATCACCTTGTGACCTTCCTCACATTAACTATAATCAAGTGATTTCCTCTCTTTCAAACTCCGATACGAATTCCATGCTCTTTGTCTATAAAATATAAACAACACGGCCATACGTTTACAAATAGTAGGAAATTTCAAGACAAACAAAAAATTGTATGGGAGGTGGAGGTTGGAAATGCTTTGTTTGAGAGGGAGAGGGGGATTTCTGTATTCAGGTACCAGCTCCACTGAACACCCTGTAACTTTCCACAGAGAACCCTTTACCTGTCCATAAATTGTGGAACATAACTCAAATCCGGAAACCATCAGAGGATTATGGGACAACCAAATTCCAGTCTAGCGCTAAAATTTCTCTGACTAAATAAGCCATTTTTGAGAATTCTGCTCTCCATTCGTACGAGTAGCTCCCACTTGAAAGCAAATCAATATAAAATTCACCACTGTAACGACGCTGGCCGTAGATCTGAGAAGGGACGAAAATCGTAATGTACTTCTCAACGAACTGCACGAAGCAGCAAATTATTAAATGCAAGTCTCGAAAACATGTGACGATGTTCCTTTGCCTAGAACTCCAGTAAAACCTGTCCAACTATATCGAAACGCACATTGCCAAACAAAATAGCCTTTCTTCTGTTACACTCTTCAAAACTCACCGCTGAATTCATCGATGACAATGGATAGCAACCAGCTTTGCTATTAACTAGGGGCATATTACAAAGCACAAAAATATAAAAGCAAAGCTTTTGTTTTAAATTGTCTCCAAGGAAAATTGCTCCAGATTGTGTACTGTGCTATTTTTCCCACTTTCCTTTTATCAATCAATAAAAGGAATTCCTCGACCACGGAACGTTTTCAAATTAATAATAAAATCCTTTGATTCCATCAAGGACACTCATTTCATCAATCACCCTCCCGAAAACAACCTCAAGAAGACACAAAAATTAATTTCTTAAAATCTCCTGATCAAGTTTTTAGCTGTAGAGTGCAGAAAAACCGCCACTCACCATCATAATTCATCACTCCTTCTGTTTGGGCCATCCCGAAATTGGAATCAAGTTTAAATGTCAAATTTAATTACGATTTGGACAAATAATTCAGCACTTGTCTTCCACAAATGGAGGGAAGATGCCGGCGATATTGCTGTACTGAAAAGAACTGGGTCGAAGCGAACATTCCCATTACTTTCCAGACGGGTTTTTCTAAAATTTTTACTTATTCCTCTTCAAATACCAAGTCACAGTGCCAAATGGTTTTCGCTGAAATTGAAAAATTACCAAAACCTCCCCTGGCCTGAGAAAAACTGTCAGCCAATAATATGGTTAAGTTGGAAAAAGTGGAGCCAGATGGAGTTAGGGGTGGTCAAAGGCTACCCTTTTTTGCCATTTCCTCGACTTCTTTTCAAGGCGAATTGTCAAGGAAAGTTTTCGGTTACTGCAGTAACATATTCCCCGAAGGGTTTTAAATTTAGTCCTCATGGTACGTGATGCTGTCAGTATGGCCAATAAACCCCCGAAGGACTCCTTGCGCGTACCTTCCCTCACCCCCACACCTGTCTTTCTATACTATTCAAATTAATTCGGGTGTAGGCTCTTGGGAAAGATTTTACAGAAACAGTGCACTTGAGCAGTGGCGTAGATACCAAACATCTTACATAACTACCAGGATTGTCTGAGATATGATAGTCATAAAGAGTTTGTTAATAAGGCACTTGTTGCTGCTTTGCGGTTGGTTTTACGGTTCTTCACCAGATTTTTTCAAGTCCCCCATATATAGGTACCTACTTTTCAGTAATTAAGATAAACCACAAAGGAGAGTGGGCCGGCAATAGTGCTCCTTCTGTTACGGAGTGCCCTTCGTATCTTAAATCGCAAATCTTGAACTACTTAGTGAAAAGATTCAAGTGTGTGGCCCCCCCTTTTGCACATTGTATCTTTCCGTTGTGGAATTTCTGTGGAGACGTTTTAAGTGTTTTGATGTTAGTCGTGAGTGATTCAATCCAAAACTTCTGAGAACTTGAAGGTTTTCAAATTTTACATGGTGATTATTTCCAGACAAAATCGAATACTGCTTTAAAAGCATTAACCACACACACATCCTTCGAATGAATTGTCGGGGATCAAATTTCATCTCTTTTTATTAACGACTTGGCTTGGGGGTGGTAAACGTGATATCTGGGAAAATTTTACCCTTGGGAATACATAGGGACGGAATGTTTTATGGTTTTGGTGTTTGAATTGAAGTTAATTTCAATTATCTGTCCCTCGGGCGCTTGCAGTGAAGACAATCAGAATTGGAAGAGATTAATCCCTAAGACAAAATAAAGTTTAATTACTTTACATGAAAGGTTTCACCTAATCTCTTTACAGAATTAAAAAGGATTTGAGCGTGCTCCATTTGGAGAGATGATGCGAGTTGGCAGGTTCAGGCTGGTATTTTTAATTTAAATTCTAAAACTAACTTAGATCGAAAATGGAAAATGCATGTTGAACAAGAGAGCACTTAGGAAAACTCACATATGGAAATGGTCATTTTCTTGGTTTCCTATTGTCATTGACTCTTTTTGTCACTAAATCTGATTTAAATTTTCCTCTGTAAAATGATAAAGTAAAATAAAGTATAGTCTAAATGGAAATGTTTTACAAGTGTAGAAACCTTAGAAGAACCTAGAAATATTATGTCTCTATTTTTTTCGAATCCTGGCCAACTGTCTTTTTTATCATAATGCAAACTCGCCTCCCAGACATAATATTTCTACGTAACGTGAATTTGATCACACGTGCAGTGCGACAGGTTTGCCATATCTGCCATATTTTTTCCTTCGTCATCGTTACCATTTCGGTTCGTCTTAAGTAACCTATAGGTTCACGTAGGAGCCGAGAAGTGATTTCCTCTAAATCCATGGTTTTTGGCAAAAGATGCACTTTCCTTAACCTCACTCCACTTATACCTTAGCTTCAACATTACAAATCTGTACAATTTCCACAATGATCGAGAGAAACAAAAATCAACTACCGTCGAACCCTAGTTTTACCAGAATATTCGAGTTCGCCTGCCTTAGACCAAGTTCGCGGTTCGTTATGAGCTCTTGATATCATCTTCCCAGAAACGTGTTGTTTTTAGAAGAGGGGCCACAAAATTGCTTAATATCAACAAAAAATGGATGGCGATGGCTGCTTCAATTCTTGTAGTAAAAGGTACCAAATCTGTCTTTTTCGGATTAAATTGCAGGACCAGTTGTGAAATATAAAAAAGAACATTTTTAAACTATTTCGGGGAGACTTGATCATCTCCACTCTTTACAACAATTACTATAAGAAAAGAGAGGAGAAGAAAAAAAATTAACCGAGCTAAACTTAAAAGAATGCTTAAAATACTATACCCAAGATAACAGACCCCTCGGAGAAATGGGAACACAGCACCCCAAGACGCCTCCCAACCGTTCCCACCGGGGCCCGTATGATGATATATAGAAAAAATGTGCTTATGTGGGTGAGGCACACATATTTTTTTTACTTTTCTATAATGTCACACCGATGTCACCTTCCTCTGTCCTCTTCCGGGAATTTTTTCTAAGTTAACTCAGAAAAGTCCTTTGATTAACGCAGTACTAGACTACACTAGAGGAGAACATAAAACGTATTAAAATCGGAAAATCAAATTTAGTCCAATTTTCTGCTTTTAGACAACAAAAAGTTTTGCGTGGTATACAATTGCAAACCATTAAATTACTACAGGCTAACTAATAATTTATTGTGTTCCCCTAATTTGTTTGTGACCTAATTAAATAGATAGAAAATATAATTCCATTAAATTATAGCTCTGAACACATTTGCATTTAATGTATTTTTAAAAGCTTCGGAATATACATATATAAATTTTTTGCTTTTCTATTTATTTTCAGGAATGGAATGATATGAATTTACGATGGAATTCTAGTGAATATGGTGGGGTACGCGATTTAAGGATACCACCCCATCGGTTATGGAAACCCGATGTTCTGATGTACAACAGGTAATTGAAGTAAAATGTAGAAAAATATAACAGAGTTTCCTTGCTTCATGAGATAAAAAACAGAAAATGCCAACAGTGATGATATTCAAAAAAATCAACGAAAACGTTTAGGCTGAACAAATTTTAAAAGTGAAATTTTGTCAGAGATGGCAAATTTAAAATAAAATTTTCTAAGTACTTACAAAAGTAGCAACAACTATGAAATCGAACCGAACACAAACGCATTTAAAGCACTCTCACCTCCAATTCTAGGCAATGCGAATTTAAATTAAACTCAATTAACAAATCCAAAATGTACAATTCTTTAGCGAACAAAACAAAATTGAAACTATGAATCCCCTATCTAGCATTTATCTAGCCAGGCTAAGATGGGAAAAAGGCGGTGAACTATGTATATTGTGGTTAAGAGAATTTTTTGCAGCACTTCTGACGTGATCTAGAAAAAATTTTGTTTGCTTGTCTTTCGTTTTTTGACTTACCCAGCATGGAATGTAATCATTACTGAATTAGTTCAATTACTTCTGGTAAACTGGAGGTACTTACCAACTAGATTATAGACTCAATTACATTTATCATTGGATTTAATAGGTGGTAATGAGCTACTATAACCCTTACACAGAATCAATGAAGTAGTTAATTACAATGAATATCTTATTTCATAACTTACCAGTAATAAGTTACTGATTAAGTTACCCATAAGGCATTACAGAATTTGTGTATTTGTAATCAGAGCCACAGAGAAAAAATGAATTATGGAATAGGAACCATAGAATAAAAGTATATTTCGTGAAATAATAGAATTCAGAAGTTACTTTATGTGGTACACGGTTGATGTTTTTGAAACAGAAATTCTCATTTTTCATTTACCAATAATTAATACACTACTCCAATTTAAAAGTCACTTTTTTCAGAAAGTTACGTAATCACAACTTAAGACAAACTGAATCTGAAGTTAAATTGCATACCCGTTTCAGATAAAACACCATTCAGATAACTAATTTATGGTTCAGATAAAATGCGACGCAACATTGGAATGCTGACTTTAAAAAACAAATTCAATTTAAATTAAACTTACACTATTTCAAATTTCACGTTTTTCGGGTAAGAAATCGCGAAGAAACTCCTCCCATAACTTTGGATCTAAATTTATGTGGGCCAAATTAATCAAATAGGATTGCAGCAAAATCTCATCTTATAGATATGCTTCTTGTGCAATGCATACCTTCTTGCATTGCAGGAACTTTGAATTGGAGCCATTAAGCTCCATGAAAAACATAAATCTCGAGTCTTATTAAAGTCTTCAAAAAGTCGAGTGATCATAATAATTTGCGGATGGAAGTGGTGTGATTAGCTTCAGCTGCTCCATCGTTTCATTACCACGAAATAATTCTCATAGGTCTTTTTACACCACTTTGGAAAAAAGCAATTAAATAATTGTGTAAAGAAATTGGCCCTTAAAATACAAAGAGCCACTTACGTGGTAAATTTCCATGCTCTGCAACACTTTTCGACACTTACAAATGGTTCTCAATTGAAAAGGTCTTTGGCAATGATCTTTTTCTGCTATACAATCCCACGGAAATTTATCTCAAGTGGAAATTGTTTCTCCCTTCTATTTATTGTCATATTCTAGCCAACTTAAAATCACAACTGTGGCTAATGTGCACCCAGCATGAATTTTAATTTTAAGATTACCAACAGCACTGAAAGGCGTTGTGTGAAAAATGGCGGACAAAACCGCAGCCAAGAGGAAATTGTGTATATTGCAGAACATTTGCATTTCACCATGTACACCATTCTGATTCTGGGTCCCGGAGACCACTCAAAAGTCCCTCTAATGTGTCCCGGCTTGTTGTGACCCAGTTTAAACAGACGGAATTCCCTTTTCAACGCACGTCGTCAAGGGGGCTTGAATAAGTGCTGAATAAGATCATCCCATTGTAATTAGGGTTTTAATTAACGTAAGACCACCTCGCACCCATCATAGGCTCCATCATGTTCCTCTATTCAGACTGTTGTCCTGGCGCTTTTCAGGTCATTACCCTTTTTGTGGGCATCTCTTCTGCTCCTTTTCCCTTCAACGGACCTGTTTTTTTTTTCTTTTTTGCGTTACTTAGTACTTTTCTTTGTACAATTCACAAACTTTCCACGAGGCTTTATTTACCTTTTTTTTGCTCTATTTTTAGTCTCTTAATTAGGTTGATTCTTTTCAAGGACTTTTGTCAGAGCGACAAACATAAGCACATGGGAAAATATTTTCCGCTTTCACTTCTGCGGAAAAAAACGAAGGAGCACATCATTTTTAGCATAGGAAACAAAGACTTTCCTTGAAGTTTCGGTACAGTTTGCTCTTAAACCAGGATGCAGTATACGAAGGTATTAATCGGGTCGTAGATTTCATTTCCTAATTAACGTTCCATTTATCTATTGTCCAATAGCAGCCTGAGTGATGATATTAAAATTCAGATTTACTCCTTATACAGCATGAAAATGGAGTGTGCCAGTTTTGTGAGTCCTACGTTCTTGATTATATTAGTGGCATACAAAACCTAAGAACGTGTAGTCGAGGAGGATTCTCCAGAGACGAATAAAAATATACTTTGAAGTGTTCTTTTTATTTTCAACCAATTGTGATATCTATGCGAATAAAGGAGTGCATGAAATATTGAAAGGTACGCCCTAGGATTACACAACAGATTTTTTCCATTTTGAGATTAAGAACCTCACAAATCTCGAAATTCAGCTGCTTTTCGGCGGTAATGGTGTGCTGCATATCAGTAACTACCAGAAATGTATTTAGCTCGCAGCTAAAACCCTGTAAGAGTCCGAAAAGCACCTTTAACTTTTTTAATTTGAATTCTCTGTTTTTTCTACCCCTAATGAAATTGTAATTTCGCATCGCAGGGGCTCGTGGTTTTAGTCTTCGTTAACTCGACGAAGTAATCCTGGTGTATTTAACGAAAAAAAAGAAAGCATATCTGTTGCGCTCTAAGGTATGTTCCCCCTTCGGGGGGATCTGCTGGGAATACCAATTAAAGTAGAAAATGTGAATAGTTCGTCTTATAGAAACGTATCTACAAGAGCACCTGATGTAGTACTGTTCTTGAATTTGACATGCACAACACCTTTCTTAAGTGAACCTACATATGCATATTTCTTTCGATTCTCAGGAATCTCTGATCCCTCTACCATCCCCCGCTGACATTGCAAGTGTAAATCATTCGCACATAAAGCTTAAATTCCAAGAATGCTAAAATCCATTCCATTTCTCGTGATATAATTTTTTTTTTAAATGTGTCTGCGAATCCTTTCCTTTCTTCTCAAACATCTGAACGTGTCACACAATTTCCGTGACTTTAAACCAGAGATAGACAGAATAAACTTTAACAAGTGGGTAAAGCATCCACGAGTTCCATATTTTACCGTGAGCTATCTGTTTATCTCTCAACCATCGACCAGAAGGCTTGGTGGCTCCCAGGGGATTGCACAGTGGGTGTTCAGTCTACAGGACTGAGTAAAAAAGCAATTCGTCGTTGCACCTGGCAAATCTTGGATATAAATAAACGCCTCTAGGTTGGATGCATGAAGTGTTCCTGAAAAATGATTGCTATATAAAAACAAGTTTTCTCCCCCGTTGACAGACTAACGCGCGGACTGTACTGAACAGATGAAGTTGTACATTAGTGCACAGGAGATATGTTCATTGTCCGAATAGTGCTGCAAGGCTGCAAAGCTGAAGAGCTCTCCTGCTTTTATGGAATCTCAACACAAAAGGGAAAATTCTACTAAAACGCTGCTGGCCAACAGGGAAAAGTCAAGGTCCCGACTACCAGGCAGAATCAGGAATTTTTCATGTGGGGCCATGTGCCTGCGAGTACTATTATAAAGTGCTTTCCCTGACTTTGGAGACCTCTTTATATTCATTTCGTTGTTTTTTTATGAAGGAAATGCCCTACCCTCGCTGAGTTTTCATTTGCCTTTTATTTCTTTCGAGCTCATCATCCCCAAGACAATGTCACTGTTGCAAATGACAATTCACGTGCGAATTCACTAAATACAAGAGGAAGGATAGACGGGCAGGGTTGAATGGAGATAGGCTCTTAATTAGGCAGCCTAGACATTGACCTAGTTGGGAGTGAAATGTTCATTTTCTGCATGACTTTGCAAATCTGTTTGAATTTGAAAGGCTTAAGTGCTGTTGCAGTCGAGGACGATATGTGAATTTGCGCCAGGATTTATTAAAAGTATTGCCGAAAACGTCTCTATTGGAGCAGATTATTGGGGAGCATCAATTCAATAATGCTAAATGGAAAACTACCCCATAGATATCTATCTCATGCACCAAAATGATAATTTCACTCGACCCAGAGTCCTTTTATCCCGTCGCTTTTCTGGGGGCATTTTTTCAACTTCGCCATAAGCCAGTATCTTCCTCATCAGCACAGTAGCTTTGCGCAAAATGGACCGAAATTGCCCATCGTTTGAACACAAACACACGAAATCCGCAATTTATGAGTTTCATATTTCTCGAAATATTGTAGATAAACCTAAAACCGTGCCCTGGCATCCCATTCACTCGGAGCGAAAGAGTCTGAAAATCCTAATTCCATGAAGTATATTCAATTTTGCCCATGTCAGATGAAAAGTAAACACTTCAATAATTTTATAGATTTCGATGGAAAAGCAAACACTGTAAATTTATATCTATTACAGAAGTTGACTATAAAAAACAAACACAGGCGGAAAGTTTTGGTCAGAAATTTCATCAACCCCAGATTTATTTGCTGGCCAAAACTGATCGAATGATTTATTCGCCAATTTCATTCTTTCGATTCCCTCCCTTAGACAGGAACTGTATAAGAAAAATGCCATTTGTTATCCGATAATTCCCCCCGCAGATATGTTAGCTGAGATTAGGCCATTAATTTCAGGCCTTCTCTCTGTAAACTGGTTTCTCCAAATGGCAGGGTTTTATCGTAGTTTCATTGTTTCACTTCGATTGATTTTTATTGATTTAGGAGCCTAATTGAGATGAAAATCTGAGGTAATAATTACGCAAAATGGATATTATATTTGTGGCTTTTTTTTCATTGCTTTTGACAAAAGAAATGCCAGGAAATGATGAGCTGTTTTCCTTGTGGCATTTGGAGCGTATATTTCTGGCTTCATTACCAAATTTTTGTCTACTCATTATAATATGCCGCATGGGTGAATCAGATGCTCCTAAATTTACTCGAAACCCTTTTCGGAACCTAAGGGCAAAAAGATAAAACCATTTGTCACAATATTACTCTTTCTTGATCTGCTATTTCAATAATTTCGTTGCCTGCATAAATAATGAATTCTTAGATTGGATGTATCTAAAGTGAAGCATAAGAAAATTCAACATTTAATTATATTAACTAAATATGTTGGAGTTAATCCAAGAATCATCTTATGCATCGAGGGTGTTTTTCTAAAATTCAGATAATCGTTTAAAATTATCCCAAGCATTTCCTCAGAGTAAGCTGAGATGTGATCGAAACACCATAAGGGATGAACGAATCTTGTACAGGCATTAAAAGTCAGGTTTAAATTACTAAGGCTGCTGTAAAGACTCTAATAGAAAGTGATTAATAGGTTTACGACAATTCTGACCGGACGCTTTCGAACATGATTGGAACGACTCTTTTTCTAAATTGCCACCCAGTCCACCCTCTTTTGCCTGCTTCATGCAAAATGTATCCAACAGCCAGTCACATGACAGTGTTATATAACCGGGTTATCGGGTGGGTTCCAGGCCGCAGTGGCATCTGTGACAACGAAAACGCGGACGAGCTGCCACGGATGGGACAAGCTTCCCATTATTTGTCCTCCCCGTCGAGGATGACTTCTAAATTTTTACTTGGGCATATCGCTGAGTGGGCGAACGACCAAAATCGTCAATTATGGACGTGATAAACATCCCGAGAATAACAAGGAAATTGTGAGGCCAAACAATCGCAAGCTCTACCGCAAAACTACTGTATCAATTCCGAAATCCATTCTCACGAGGCACAGCTCCTTTAAAGCACACCGACATAAAATCGGTCATTCTAATGATACCGAATATAGGGGTTGCACAGAAGAGACGGCTACGGTGATGGACTTCCTGTGCTATTGCCCGTCATTCTCGGTACAGAGACGCAGATACCTTGGACACCACTTCCGATGTACTGCATGAAGAAAAGGGGCAAGAGCGTATCCTGGGCTTCATCAAGTCAATTGGGTGGCTGGGCCATTGACAACACCTGCTCCCACGCGGATTTTGTTTGTTATCTTTTGGTTGGATGAATAATAGGCTTAGTATTGGCCTATATTCAAATGCACCGTTATTTGATGGTCCGCACAACTTTTATAAAAGTATGAAATCATGTCGTCATCATCTCTAATTCTTACCCTACTGCTCCTCGGTCTGTGGATAAAGACCATCTAGGCCTTCCTCGGCTTTCTCTCTCAAAGTAGCCTAATTTTTTTATCCGAACTAACTCCCAGGTCTCTTATGTTGTCTTTCAGTTCCAATTGAGTGGAACCAACAGATGCGAGGACCATCGCAAATAAACTTAAATAAACTTAAATTTTATTTCATGTATCATCTATTCTTTCTTTAGTTACATTTTAATCCTATGTTTCTTCAATTACAGTCTTGATATTTACTCCACATATCAATTAAAATATCAAGACATGAAGAGTAGACATTAAGGCACTTGAAATTACGCTATAATCCGTAGGCCCAGTTGAGAAAGAATCTGTAACTTAGACCCTTAACGGATCGATTAAGTCAAGGATTAAGAAAACATATTATACAAAAACTCCCTAGCACTACTTTTAAATATGCTGAAGTTAAAAAAGATTTTATTATTATTTACATTCAAGCATACGAAGTTAATGGCCTTAAATCTACCATAATTATTTATACACCACCCGGTATACAAATTG
>QYTT01091329.1:27725-39548 GCA_006980735.1 Dasypogon diadema
AGCTTCCCATTATTTGTCCTCCCCGTCGAGGATGACTTCTAAATTTTTACTTGGGCATATCGCTGAGTGGGCGAACGACCAAAATCGTCAATTATGGACGTGATAAACATCCCGAGAATAACAAGGAAATTGTGAGGCCAAACAATCGCAAGCTCTACCGCAAAACTACTGTATCAATTCTGATATCCATTCTCACGAGGCACAGCTCCTTTAAAGCACACATATAGGGGTTGCACAGAAGAGACGGCAACGGTGATGGACTTCCTGTGCTATTGCCCGTCATTCTCGGTAAAGAGACGCAGATACCTTGGACACCACTTCCGATGTACTGCATGAAGAAAAGGGGCAAGAGCGTATCCTGGGCTTCATGAAGTCAATTGGGTGGCTGGACCATTGACAACACCTGCTCCCACGCGGATTTTGTTTGTTATCTTTTGGTTGGATGAATAATAGGCTTAGTATTGGCCTATATTCAAATGTACCGTTTTTTGATGGTCCGCACAACTTTTATAAAAGTATGAAATCATGTCGTCATCATCTCTAATTCTTACCCTACTGCTCCTCGGTCTGTGGATAAAGACCATCTAGGCCTTCCTCGGCTTTCTCTCTCAATGTAGCCTAATTTTTTTATCCGAAATAACTGCCAGGTCTCTTATGTTGTCTTTCAGTTCCAATTGAGTGGAACCAACAGATGCGAGGACCATCGGGGATATAAATATATATATATGAAAATATATATATAAATATATGTATAAATATATATATATACATATATATATAAATATAGACTACCACACATCTTATTACCTTAAAGTTCCATCTATGTGTGATCAAAAAGACCCAACAAGAAATTGAGAAATGCATTACTTAGGTAAGCCAAGAATTCCTTATTGAAAGAGGAATGAACGAAAATTTCCATTATCTGGTAAACGAGAATGTAATAGAATGTTAAAGTAACTTACGCATTATAGACGTAAACTTAAATTTTATTTCATGTATCATCTATTCTTTCTTTAGTTACATTTTATACCTATGTTTCTTCAATTACAGTCTTGATATTTACTCCACATATCAATTAAAATATCAATACATCAAGAGTAGACATTAAGGCACTTGAAATTACGCTATAATTCGTAGGCCCAGTTGAGAAAGAATCTGTAACTTAGACCCTTAACGGATCGATTAAGTCAAGGATTAAGAAAACATATTATACAAAAACTCCCTAGCACTACTTTTAAATATGCTGAAATTAAAAAAAATTTCATTATTATTTACATTCAAGCATACGAAGTTAATGGCCTTAAATCTACTATAATTATTTATACACCACCCGGTATACAAATTGTGAATGTTCTCCCTTACAGAAGATGCCTTCTGAAGACAAGATGAATTAATGTTTCCTTTTAGAAGCTGATGAATAAAAATCACGTCAGGTACCTGACGTCGTTTTTCTAGAACAATTTAACAATGCAAGACGCTCATGATATTGTAGAAGGATTAATGGATTCTCCCAAGGCAAATGCCGTAAAACAAATCTGAAAAAACTTACTTTGTACAGATTCTGTACATTCCACATATGACAAGTAGTAAGGGAATCACAACACCTGCCAGACGTATTCCAGAATAAATCTACCCAAAATTCATATAGGAAGGTATTTCAGTTAAGAATGTCATCTTTGCATGAGGGAATAGGGGAGGTTGTGAAAAGAAAAAATAATGTAAGGGAAGTCAATTTTTAATGGTTTCTGAGATATTCTGAATAAAATAAAATTTCACATCGGAGTCGCAAGATTATGCTTTTTGGGCCACAGCTTCATAAATATGAAACAGAACAAATGCAATAATACAGGTTTCAAAGAAGACTCCTTACTCTCCTGCCTGGTCTATATTTCGAGTTTGCATGCTTCTCAGTTTTATACATAGAAATAATTAATTTAAAACTTTCCCTAAAAGTCAAAAAATAATATAATTAAGCAAAATAGTGTTACTTCTAGAAAACGAAGTCTAGGAACTGAAATCTGGTTTCTCAAGTTCAGGTACGGCATTGATTACCATCCTCTAACTTTAATCTCAGATTTACTGGTCTGGTCTCAGCACATTCTCGGCTTTTGGGAAGCTCCTCTTTCTGTGGTTAATGCGTTCATATGAATTAGGTTAATGTAATAGGTAGGCTGACGACGACGTCGCAACGCGCGGATGGTCATATATATAAATTATCCAGAGCGGCGAACCCACACTGGTAGCTGAGTTGGAAATAGAGCAGGTGGGGCGATTTTTTCCTCTGTGGACGCGCGATCGATTCCATCAAAAAAGTGATTTATTTGGTTGCCATTGGTTCAGTTCAGACATTTCTATTGAAGAGAATTGTATTTTTGAAGCCCTGGGAATGTTGTTCCATTAAAAAGCGTTGAATTGAAAAGGAGGACAGAAATTCAACAATTTTAGGGCAATAATGAAGGTCGCAAAAATGTAGATCTTCAAGATATCGGCAGTGTAAAAATTTCTCAGACAAGGAGAGGCAAATAATTTTTAATAACTTTTGATTAAAAGCAAATTGGGATGAAAGAAGTTCATCTTCCTTGGATTTTAGTCGTAATAACTGCTTTTAGAGAAGTAGCAGTAGCTGTGAAAAGACGTGTTGACCTTAGATGTTTTTGAAATCCATAGTTTCCAGAGAAATAGAGAACCAATTGACATCACTAACCTGTCTTTCAATGGGGGATTTTTGTGCAGTAGTAGTGTTTTTTCCAAAGCAGTCCTCACTACGCTAGTTGAATTTATTCTGTATGTGAATGACGATGAACAACTCCAACGATTTCTTTCAAACCGACTTTGGAATAGTCCATCTCACCTCAAAATAGTTGCAAATTTTACCGCAGGCATGAAGCCGGCTAGATGAAGATTAGCCATATTATTGTTTCTTACTGTATACTAAATAGGAAGGTGTTACTTAGACGCCCATCATCCATACTTTTCCCTTTGTCGTGTTCTGTAACATATCGCCACTAATACAGCCCCATTTCATGTAACTCAAGTAAATCATCGATTAGTCCATGTGGAGCAGTGCCCGCCAAAGCACCAATTAGAGACTATGAGGGCACAACAAATTGATTGAATATCCAGCAACTTTCCCTTCTTGGTTGTATGTTCCCGGGGGGGCCATCCAGAGGAAGCATGTCAAGCACTTAACAAATTGCCACACAGTGGTGACATTCCAACTTTTAATTTGCTCTCCCTAGCGCTTTATTATCTATTTCTCATTTTCAGATTTATGTTTCGTGTTAGAAAACTCAAATTTTTCATTTGCCTGAGAAGTTTTCTATGCAATGAGCCCATAGCGGGGTCCAGAGAAGCTGCAGTATTTTCACTTGTAAAGGACAACAGTCCTCATAACTCCTATTACAGATTCAATTTTCAACTTAGATGTATCTTTTTATTCTCACCAAACAGGCAGCTACTTTCATATAGGATTTATTCGAAATAAATTCCCTGATGAAATCCACTTACAACGAACAGTTTTACATAAGTGAGATAAAACTATCTTTCCTAAAAAAAAAAGGCAGATTGCCCTGGCAATCAATTCCATAACAGAAATGTACTTTCCGGTAATAGGAAACATTTTCAACAATATCATCTGGCATTAATCCTATTCCCACTTTATGGCAGCAAAAACGGAATTGCTTCTGATTTGAAATAGATATTTATCATAAAAAACCATTTTGAACACCACCCACTTGGAGAACAAATTGCAATGATAAACAGTTGTCTTCCAAGTGCTGGGAGATACCATCGCCGTACTAAATCTTTCCGTGATTAGCCTAAGGCTGCAAATTTTAGTGTGAATGACAGTTTCCAAGTTGTTTTGGGTCATATATCAACGGAAATGTTCCCATCGGGGATAAACTTCATCCCAAGATGAACACTACAAGAAGTTTTTGCAAAATGCTGGACATTACTTGGGAAAGTTACCAATAAATCATACCACCAGAAGTTGGAAAAAATAATTCATAAGTAGACGTTTTTATACCAACGGCAGAGCTGAACCGAAGGAGCAAAGGAGCACTGTCCACTCCCACCAAGTTAAGGAGTATTGCAAATGACGAAATGTGGCTGGAATTACCACAAAAGCCCCTTGTCAGTCCGTCCTAAATATTTGTGAGACTTAATATGATGAAAACGGAAACAGGCAGCATTCCAGCCGAAGATTTTCGGTCAGCAAAACGTTGTCGTCCTGCAAGAGTAGCATCCAGATCCCCTCGATGAAAAGGTTCATAAAATGGTCGGGAAAATGAATCTTTTTATGGTAATTGCCAAAGATCGGAGCAAAGTGTCCATATATTAGCGTTAGTCAGCTGGCTTGGACTAGCAACGTTAGCGCTTCCAATCCTAGTCTCATATCTATATACATAGGAATAACCACAATTCCCCAGCAACCATAACATAAAATATTCCTCATAAATATTTTTCTCCCTTATTTTTTAGTGCCGATGAGGGATTCGATGGTACCTACGCGACAAATGTTGTTGTCCGGAACAATGGGTCCTGCCTGTACGTTCCACCCGGAATTTTTAAATCAACTTGCAAAATTGACATCACGTGGTTCCCATTCGATGATCAACGATGTGAAATGAAATTTGGTTCGTGGACCTACGATGGATTTCAGGTAAGTGAGTATATGTACTTTTTAAAATGTATCCATTGAATACAATGTATCAAATGAAACAATAACAGAGGGTGAACCACGGGGGACATTATAAATTTATGGGGCTCGATGTAATGAAATCAGTAGGTATTACTTTTCTGTTTTCTTTTCTCTGACGTCAAGAAGAAAACAATTTATTGCATTTGTTGAGACACAGGTGGAGACGTTTGAATGGGTTTTCGATATAATTGAATAAAAAATTACTTGTAATAAAACTTTAAGTCAGGAGATGATACTTCAATTTAACAAAATTATTGAAAGAGAAATAGAATTCGACATTCTGCAATTTACCTACAGCTATAGACGACGGTGGCGACATTTTTTCTTTCTTTGGGTCGGTACCGATCTGCATGCTTCATCTTCGACATTACTATTGGCTAGCTAATCTCTCCAGAAAACCGATAGCATCCCCTGAAGCATCTAAGTGGCAATGGATATTCCATTTGCGAACGCTTTCTAGCAGCTCCACTCCGCTCAGGTCTGGTGCGGGTGTCGGTTGTGTGCTTGATTGCATTATACCCATGTTTCTTAGGCATTACTTTTGGTTGGAGCCTTGGCAGCCTCTTAAGGTAGTGACATAGCACTTTTCTCATTTCATCCTTCTTATTCTAGCAGTGGTTTTCCTCCTTGTTTGTGTCTTTTTCCGCCATCTTTTCTCAGCCATTTCTTCAGTTTTGCGGTCGGTTAATGTTCTGGCTAATTCGATTGATTTCCCTAACGGTTGTGATGTCTCTGCTCGGGCGCCAAATAGTGATGCAGTTTACCTCTCCGTCCGGTAAAGTATCCTTTTCATACCGACCTCTTAAAATGAATGGCTAGGAAAAGGAGTAAAGCTTTATAAAACGATTTAATAAAAACTGTAACAATACTGTCAGAATCCGAAGTAAGAGCAATACTGCACCCTATGCCAGGTGGAGGTGATATATCCGATACCTCCAATACCAATAGCATAATTCGGCGACGAATGGATAACATTGAGGCAACTAAGATTGCCTTAAAATTATGCGTGTTGGAATAAAGTTTTAGCCCTTGTTCACGCAATATGAAGATCAGATTCAATATCTAATTTTGCTGCTGGCACTTGTGAAATAAGAAAATCTTTTACTTTGTCGTCGAGTTTGTCCCACACTTACTTTGTTTCAGAAAGTTGAAAAGTTACAAAATGAACCTTAGATGTGGGTGGTACTTTTCCATTGGAAGTAAATTTAGAATAAATTTGCTACATTTCCTTAATTCACTTCCAATGTTGAAATATCACCCACTGCCCTGAATATTGTAATAATTTTTATGAAAAGAAAAAAAGAATTCTGAACCCATCACAGTTATAAATATATCTGAACGAATCTATTACCATCCACTCAGGGCAATAAGAACTCATTACCACACTAAAATTCAAAGGTCAAAGTATCTAAAGGATGTGCCTTTATAGCACTTGCCGTAATCAAGTCGAATACCTTAAGAGTCGATCTACCCAAAGTCACAAGGAGTATTTCTTAGCGGCAGACACTTTCACAGGAAGCAAATTAACCATCCGCCCCCGCTGTTAGGTAAAATCCAGTAAAATTACCCACTCAGAAAGATACGGTATTCAACCAAACTACTTGACTTGTCCCAAATTGCGGAGTTCCATCTCAAAACGAGTACACAAACGCCAATAATGTTTGCAAACAAACACAGGGAATGAGGGTAGGAGTTTGGTGGTAATCAAGAATTTCTAGAGCATGTTTGGAGATATCTAACCACAAGGACCACAAATATATGTAGAGCAACCTTAATTTACTCGAAAGCCATTCCATTCCGGTACCCTATCGAAGACACTTTCAGTTCAGGGAATCACGTATTTATGAGTCATGTATCGCACACTTTCCCATGGGAATAACATGATCTTTGCGAAAATTTCGGGTTTTATCTGTTTTCCCATTTTCCTTTTATAAGGATTATTTGTAAGGAATTTGCAAGGGAACAACCATCGTTGTACACTGCTCTTGCATAAAACGCGGCGAGTTCTTTTCTTTCGTTTTTCCTCGATATAGTGGCAGCGTCCTTTGAATGGTACAGCAGCTGAAACTTGCACAAATACATCGTTGGCCTTTCTGGCTGAAACCGCCAGATGGGACGTTATTAGTATTCCTTACGTGCTTTACTTGCCCAGCCACCATTTGCGGTCCAATTTCTTTCGATCGTTTTATTACCATAACAACTATTGACTGAATTGCCACAATTACAACTGTTCTACAGTAATTGCTGCAGTAGATTATGAAATAATGAGGGGATAAAATATTCATTAAATTTCCAGGATTATTAGGAGATGCTACAAGAAGTTATACAGTTATACAACCCCCAAAAATTTCTTATTTCAAATTATACTGATGAAACTGATGATTGAAACTAACATTAACATTCTCATGAAAAAGCAAATTATATTTTTATCTATTACTCCTTTTCCTCCTTATCTCCTTTCAGACCGCAAAGTAAGATTTGATTAAATGTATATATATACATTTTTATTTTTTTACTTCTTATATGATTATGCTTTATATATATCGTACTTTTTTTGAATTGCTTGTTCTTTTGAATATAGTAAGGTTATCTTTATTCAGTAAATGAGTCAGTGTTAAAAATTCTAGTATGGTTGGTCTTAATTTTTTCCAGTTATTAAAAACACGTTTTTTCTTTCTATAAACAATGTCTCTACCGATTTTCGTAAGAAAATTACACCGTTGCAATTTGCAATGGTTTAAAGACCCATTCGACAACTTATATTCACCATTCCTTTTTTGAAAGGATATTCCAAATTCTTATGGACTACTAGTTAAAACGCCAATCCTTTTACATATTTGACCCTCGTTTTTTTGTCAAAGTCATTCATTGATAGTGTCATGATGGCTAAACCTCACCATGATTCAAACTCTTTATGGTAGTGAAACAATGGACCATAAGAATATTTTCAAGTGATTTTGCAAGATTTCGTGATTTTGTAAAGAGCGCATTAAAGACGGTCCATGGACAGGTCTATCAATGAAAAAAATCATCGTCTTGTACTCATCAAATCATCAACTGCGAAGAACAAGCGAGAAGTCATTAATGAAAATGATAAATAAAAGAGGGTCGAAGATGGATCCCTGAGGTACTCCACTTAAAACAGGAAGGAAATAAGAAAATTTATCATTGCCGAAAACTTCTCTGTTCACGTTCGACTATGTTAGACTACCAGCGGAATTGCAAAAATTAAACAGCTATCTAAGTTTCCAAAACAATAATTTCTGACCGACTGTATCAAAGTCAAGTAGAACCAAGGCAATAATTCATTATTGTCAAAAGAAATTTTTATGTCGTCAGTAATTTTGAGTAAAGCTGCGGTATTCCTGGAGTTCGTTAAAATCCCCTATTTTTACAAGAAGAGCTCCTTGGGTTCAATTTCATCTCTTGCACGAAGGAAACAAGCAAATTCTTCTTGAATTATTATTCCTCAATTCACAGAAAACTTATAGAATTTCAATAAATACTGAAAATCTTTCGGGAATTAGTGCCAAATATTTTACATCTCTTCCGATATTTACAAACCGTTAGAAATAAGTATAAAAGATCCTGTGTGGGATGGAAAAGTGCACAGTGCAACACAATATTGCAGTGCCAACCAGAATTCATTTTGAAAATGTAACATCCAAAGTTATGTCTCTGAGGTCCTATTCTAACGGCGAGTCATTTGCACCAGAAAGCAATTTGTGATAAAATTCTATGGATGCAGTGCCCAAGTGTTCTTACTTATAAATCACAAACCCAAGTTTCTTGAAACACAGCCAGAAAAATCTTTCTGCTCTCTCTTGTTTTGTTTGGAAAAGAATAGGAAATAAAAAATTCTGCAGAAGCACTACCAAGTTCGTTGAAGGTCCTTTAAGATGTGAAAGCAATTCTGGATTAGATCTCGAGAAGAGTAATATGACTTTGAGTGCAATTTTGAGTGGAATAATATTTGGTTTTGCTAACAAACAACATTGAGTCAAGGGAGAAATTTAATATCAAGTCAGAGGACTTTTGAAAAATCCTTCCTGATAAATCAAAACTAATTTGTGATTTCAATTCAGAACAGCTCTCCTCACGTCGTTTTATATTTTTGTGACCAAATATTTAACACTTGATCCCACATCCTTCTGCGGATGTTCCTAGGACATATTAGTGCAAAGGTTAAGCTCAAGTAAATGTTGGTACTTGTACTTACACAAAAGTACTTAAATCAAGTCTCAGGAACAATTTAGGAGTTTACAGCTTGAAGGTAGCCAACTCCTTATTTTCTATTTTTTGTACGTACTAAACTCTCCGAAACAACTACCTGAACTTCAAATTTTGCTTGCTTACGGCAGAATTGTTCCGACTTCAAAGACAGGAAGCAGGTGAGACTTTCCTTGTCGCTCATGGCATAATACGGTAGTTAAGTGGAAAGTTTTCCACTTTAAATTCCAGAGTAAGTGACTTTGAACAAAACTTCTACTTCCTGTCGAATTTCATCCTTCAAAACTTAACTCTTCTGAAATTTTTATTATCACAAGAACATAATGGGAATTTTTTAAACAAAAAACAATACTGGAAGGTCGTCTGAGTTATTCCGAGGAAAAAAGCAACACATTTGCAAGAGCAGTCAATCAAATTAAATGATGGCTCCTTAAACGAGTTTGGTCCATTGGGGAATGAAGTTTATAAAGTTTTGGGCGAAAGTAGCTCCATTTTACTTGGTATTAGTTTAGTTCAGGGGGTTGTGAGGGGTAATGCCCCTAACACTTTAGTGACCGGTAAGGATCCTGACTGCCGTGTTTCTAGGCATGCTGTCCACCTATCTTACAACCACCAGGCTAACTTGACGTCTTTGCAAGGCACTTTTAAGTTTTCAATACTCTATTTTTTCAAAGGCACCCTCGATTTATGGACCCTTTCCATTGTTTTCAAGTATAATACCTTTTCTTTTAAACTGTTATCTCTTTACAACGTTTTGCTGATCACTGCTAAAGATTCTTAAAGTTGGAGTGACTTTAGCAAATGTTGTATAGTGAAAAGTCGTAACGCAAAAGTGCTCACAGTTGGGTATCATGTGAGTGAATAAAGAATTACTCCAATTACCACCTTCACAAAACATTTTGAAAATTAAACACCGGAGAAAACGAGGCTTTCCGCCGATGCATTAACGCAAATTAAAAATCAGCTAAATATAAGCTGACAGAATGCAAATCTTCAAATGATAAATTGCTCGTGCGCCAGCCATAAATAATGATAAATTTTGCTGTCTGAGAGGGTGTTCGGCCTTGTGTTGTTTTCAATGCACCAACAGTGCAGTAACGGTATCGTGTCATTGTCACATTAGTGTCAACTTCATCTGGGCGAAGACGGCTGCATCGGAATCATTAGAGTGATTGAGTTTGTATCTCTGATATTCAGCGATACGAATTGAATGCCGTGGCAGTTTCAATGAGTCTGGCATCACTGATTGCATCCTAACGTAGTGTACCGTGAAGGTGAAGATAAATAAAAGGATACTGAATGCTATGATGGAACGGTACACGGATGCAGCCAACTATATTGTGGATATTTTAGTTTATAAAGAGGTGATACCATTTAGTTTTGTCAATCAATATCTTGTCCGGAATTTGTATTTGTATCATTTGTTTGAAATTTCATTTGATACTGTCCTAATTTGTTGAGGGGATTGGAAAATGCGGAATGACTGAAGTAATCGGCTTTTTTTCTTGGAAACAAATTGAGGACACTTTGGGATTTAACCGGAAATATGTGCAATTTATCATAAATTTTGGCCAAACGTAAGGTAAAATATATTTTGCCCTAGTGCGAAATCCCAGATATTTTGTAATGTTTAAATATTTGGATAAAGAAATTGATTTGTGTGAATTTATAGAAAAATTCATTTAATGGCATCGAATATCCAGAGTTATCCAATTTCTCATTGATAAATAAGTTAAATAAAGTCCGATTTCGATAAAATTTTTGTTTCTTTATATTATTTGGACTATGCCATTGTGTATTAAAAACAATATCCCTCTTTATCAGAAAAACAATATCATCCAAATGGCTGCCACGGGAATTCTTGCAGCATTTGATTCTTTTCAGGTAAATTTCGATTACTTTTCCGCACATTTCGGACTATATCTCGGCCATAACTTGACGAATGTTGGTTTTAAAATGCTCTAAGTTTTGTGAATTGTCGGTTTACACACGATCTTTTATGTAGCCGCCCTACAAAAAAAAAGTCAGCCGTGACAAATCGCATGATCTCGCCAAATCCCAAGATTGTGAACTTTTCGCGTAATAAAGACAAAACCGGTCGTGTTTTGTGGCTCATACGTCTTCTTGGAACTACATGTGCTCTCTAAAGGCTCCTCTACACGTTGGGCCATACATCACCATTGACCATAGGAGAACATTGCGACCGTAGGCCACCGTAAGCCAATGCTATCATCCACATGATGGCCGGCATTCCATTATCGTACGCAGATTATCAACGATGGACGTGGATGTAATGAATGAATCAATGTAATTAATGTAATCAATGAATTTAAAAGTATCGTCATTGCTTCAAGACATTTTTACCGAAAACACTTGCACACCTGACAAATTAGAACTACGTAGTGATTAGTGGGCTAGTGTGTGGACTGTAGAGCCATGATGGCCCATTCACCTTTTGAAGTGTGCTCAAAAACCGACATTGATCGGCTGACCACGCAAGGCAATTGGACCCTCTACACGATGGCAATGGCCTTCAATGATGATGCATGGCCCAGCGTGTAGAGGAGCTTTAACAAAATCCTCAAGAGCAGGCAAAAAAAAATCGGTAATCATATGGTCATAACCAGCCAAAGCGCTCAGTATTGACGAACACAATGCACACCAGGCAGTTACTATTTTCGGATGCATTGGCTTTTTTTGACTCACTTGCCAAGCCAATTGCCGAGCGCGCCGTAGAATCGTTAAATTTGGCTCTTCAGCCACGCTTCCCCTGTGGTTCGGAACTAGTTCCAACTCTCAATACATCAGGTACACCTACGAATTTCTGAGGTGCAACCAAAACAATTACAATCCTTATCAGTTTTATTATTCAAAAAAAAAAAAAAAAAAAA